>JAMQGT020012854.1:35000-130870 GCA_024447675.2 Pterophyllum scalare | reverse complement strand
GTAACAGAAACTTCTAGAAATTATTTTTAAAAATGGTACAATTATGCAACATTTTTAGAGGATTTACAGATTAAACGGGATCCACCAGTGCTGAATGGATGGGTTAAGAATAGAATGCAATAGAATAGAATAGAAGGCCTTAACTTGTCAAAATGGAGAATGTACAGTGAGATTGGAGGGCCACTCCTGTTCAGTGCCGTGCAGTAGAAAATCACACTTTCTAAAAACAGAAAACCTCTAAGAATATACAGAAAACAAAACAGAATGTATAAAAATATACATCATAAAAAAAATAAAATAAACAGGTAAGTATATACATATAAAAATGAAGATGGGTGTGTATTGCACTTTGGTGAATGAATATTGAATATTGCACAATACAGGAGTGATAGCTATTATTGAGTATGAATAATATAATATTAATATAATATAATATTGCACAGTCAGAGTGGGTGAGTGTGTGAGTTCAGGGTGGGGATTGCTTTGGCTTTGGTTAACTACACCACCCATCCTCCCGTGATGGGCGTGCATGTGATGGCAATTTGGAGCTTTTCATGATTTCTTTGAACTGTTCTTTTTCCAGGATGTTTCCAGAAAACTCAAATTAATGAGGCAAAATTCAATTTGAATATTCTCAACTTTTGCTAAATGCTAAGCTATCAGCTAACGCCAGCTGCCCTGGTTATCAGTCTGTATGCACAGACTGTATGGGAGTGTCACACGCACACAGATACTCACTAATCAGTCACGTTCAAATCAAATCTCAGAATTTCACTCAGCAAACTGGAGCTCAGCCTTCGTGGACGCCTGTTAGTCCAATGAAGCCGCAGCAGCCTTATTATTGGTCAGATACTGCTCCAAAAGGCTCCAGCAGCACAAACACAGTCCACAGGTCCAGTTCAGTGACTCATGAGGCCTAGTACACCTCAGCTGACACATCCATCACTCAACATTAAAAACTGCATTTTCATTTATTCAGGTTATCTTTGTCTAATATTAAAATCTGCTTGATCTGAAACATTTAAGGAAATACCTTTTCACTGCACTTTATGTCAGTGTGTTTGCCTCTTCCAACATCTTTTGTGTGTCTTGGAGATGGGAAGAGGTGACTGTTTGTTGTGATTTGGCGCTATATAAATAAAATTGAATTGAATTGAATATTCACTTTTGCCCATAGTGCCAGAATCGGAGCGCTTCATGCACCTGTAAAAAGGGGCTATTGAGCAGCGCAAGTCCTCAGGGATTGGAGGTTGAAGTGCAGTCATTTTCCCTCAATATGTGTATGCTTTTTACACTCAGCTGTTCATCACACTTACCCACAGGGCCTCTGATCTCCTGCCAAAAAGCACAAAAAACAATTCACCGCACTTTAGGATGTTCATTCTTTTTTTTCTTTTACATTTTAGCAAAAGCTATTTTAATACATTACATCAGTCTCTTGAAATGTTTTTAATTGATGGCAGATTTTATTTCAGATCAAGCAGGGAAGAACATTGTGCTACTATGAACTTGCACCCTCAACCTTCATTTCAGTGTTTGGAACCACTCTCCTGCAGAGGGGCTGGACTCTGTTCCAGGCTGGAGTTGCCCTCGGTGAGAGGCGGCGAGCTGGGGCGGGTATTCTTGTATATTGGTAGATGAGGGGGTAGCTTCCCTGCGTCTTTGAGCTGGGGAACAGGTCCTGACTGGCAGTTCAGAGTACCCACCCTTTTTGGAGTCGCTGGATGGGCTCAAGGGTGCTCCATCTGTTGACTCCATCGTCCTGCTGGGAGACTTCAACGCTCATGTGGGCAATGACAGTGAGACCTGGAGGGGGGTGATTGGGAGGAACGGCCTGCCTGATCTGAACCCAAATGGTGTTCTGTTATTGGACTTCTGTGCAAACCACAGTTTGTCCATAATGAACACCATGTTCAAACATAAGCATGTCTACATGTGCACAGGGCACCGGGACACCCTAGGTTGCAGTTCAATTATACGATTTTGCAATCGTATCATCAGATCTGCGGCCGTGTGTTCTGGACACCCGGGTGAAGAGAGGAACTGAGCTGTCATCTGGTGACCACCTGGTGGTGAGTTGGATCAGGTGGCGGGGGAGGATGCTGGACAGACCCAGCCCACCTAAAAGTATCATGAGGGTGTGCTCGGAACACGTGGCAGAGGCCCCATGCTGCGAGATCTTCACCCCCACCTCTGGCAGAACTTTGACAGCATTCCGAGGGAGGCCGAGGACACTGAGTCCAAAAGGACCATGTTCGGCACCTCCATTGTTGTCCCTCTCCTCAGCACCTCATGAGATTCTGAGGCCACCAAGGAAGACTTCCCCCACTTGGCTATAACTAGAAATTAGGACACTCACCTATTTATTGCCGGCAATGCGGACCAAGCGCTCACTGTGAAGGAAGTAGGAAGGAAAAACTCCCTTTTAACAGGAAGAAACTTTCAGCAGAACCAGGCTCAGGGAGGGGCAGCCATCTGAGGGGAGAGAGACAGGACAAAAGACACACTGTGGAAGAGAGCCAGAGATTAATAATAACTAATGATTAATGCAGAGTGGGGTACAAACAGAGTCAAAATAGGTGAGTGAAGAAGAAACACCCAAGTGCATTATGGGAACCCCCCAGCAGCCTAGGCCTATTGCTGTGGAATTAAGGGAGAGTTCAGGGTCACCTGATCCAGCCCTAACTATAAGCGTGATCAAAAAAGAAAGTTTTAAAGTTTTGCTGGTATATAATTCAACGATATATTTTCATATCTAAATTGTGTGATACTATGTATCAAAATTTTTCTCTGTATTTTCTGTGCCAGCCAAAATGCAACAAAATTTTGTTGCATTTTGTGTGTTTCTTGTGTATAATGAATGACAATAAAGGCTGTCTAAGTCTACGTCTAATTTTTCAGATGAATAATTCGAATTTTGACAGTTGGAGCTCTCACTCTAACCGCCAAGATTCAATCCAATACACACCCATCCTAAATAAGGAGGGGGGAAGAAACCATGAAACTTAGACTGGAACTGAAGAAAAACCATCAAGCTCCGTGAAATGGAAGCATCGTACACAGAGATGCAGTGCAGGCTCCTTGACACTGAGAGAAGAAATGAGGTTGTGCTCAGTGTCCAACTGGGAAAAAACCAGACAAATATTGGAAGAGAAGAGAGAAGAGGAAATAAAAGACAGAGAGCTCCGGAACAAGCTCGATGACATGGAAGCAATGCATATGGAGATGCAACACAAGCTTGAAGACATTCAGGAAAAAAACAGTCCTGCAAGCAAAGTTTGATGAAGTCCTGCAAAGAAATGGAGAATTGCTGGAAGAGAAGGAACATCAGGAAGAACTGCAGAGAGAGACACAGCATCCAGGACTTTGAGAGGAAAAATACAGACCTGTGAGTATTTCACAATCAGCTCAGGGACAAAAGTGATAAACTAGAGGAAGAGCTGGAGAAAATATGTGCAGAGATGCAGTGCAGGATCCAACAAATGGTGACAGAAAGAGCACAAATGGAAAATCTCTGTGACAGTGTACTGCACAGAAACACTGAACTGCACGAGGAGATGCAACAACGGCTGAAAACACATGAAGACATGCAGTGCACACTTCACAAAGTGCTGAGGAGAAATCAGGAGTTTCAGGACATGTACGAGGCAAAGAAAGTACAGGATGAGAAATATAAAGAAATGGAAGAAAAGACTGCAGAAAAGCAGGAAAAAACAGAAGACCTGGAGAAAAGGTGTGAAAAACCTGAGGAGCAGAATGCAGAAGGTATCGATGAGCTGCATAACATCATGTTACTGCACAAAGATCTGCAGGAACGCTGCCTAAAAAAGAAGACACGCTTCAAGTTGTTCCGATTTCTCCGATTGAAAATAACTCCACTGCTTCTTCAGTCCCACCTGGACAACACTAGCCTCGCCGTCCTCCGCCTTTAATCATCTCCTTCACTTGGACCTCTCCTCTCCGCCTTTCTCTCCTCTAGCCATCCTCTCTCCATCAGCTTCCTCTTTCAACCCCCCCCCCAGTGTTCTTGGCAGATAGCTGCCCTGCATGAGCCTTTCCCTTTATCACCCCCAACCTGTTTCTTGATCCTTGGAAACATAGACTAATGAAATTTGGGGGACAACGCAATAGATAGGAACAAATTTACAACACAAAATAAAAGCATGATTAAAATAAACAGTTAAGCATGAGTAAAACAAAAAACTTAAATAAATTCAACATCTCAAACTGGGTCAAAAGCCAAGCGGAGGAGCTGGGTCTTAAGAGTAGAAGTGAAAATGGTCAGTGAGGAGGCCTGTTCAATGTGTAATGGCAGCGATTTCCATAATTTGGGAGCTTCGTGCCCCCGAGCCTCCGCTGTGTCCTCTGTTCTTCTGTTGCTTTTTAAGTATTTTAAAATGGACAGGCAGCCAAAACGATGCCCGGACCAAAACCCAGACATATCCTCCCGGTCCTCTGGCTCCACATCAGGTGTGTGTGCTGCTTGTACTCAGTCCTGGAGCTCTCATTCTGAGCAGGAAGTGTGCTGCTCACTGGCTGTGAAGATTGTTTACATTTTCAAACATTTTTGAAAGTGTTTGTAAACAACAGTAAAGTATAAGGGTATCAAAATTTAGACCCTCTACAAGCACAGGTGTTTAAAAAGCAGAAAAAGGTGCTTCTATGACTTATGTATGTGAATGACAGTTGGGGCTGAGGGGAGAGAGACAGAGATTAATGATAATTAATCAATGATTAACTCCTCCTTGCTTACAGTAAGTGTTTTTTAAATCTGTATTTACAGGAATACCATTCTTAACCTGTCATGTTTCAGAGGCATTTTACTTCATGCTCTGACTTTATTGGCTCAAACTTATAAAGTGGGTAGAAAAGGATGGGAAGAAGCTGCAGCAGTAATGTTTTCAGAGAGCCGACAGGTTTGACTGTGAGACTTTTTAATTTCATCTAATACGTTTGACTGACACCATTCAATGATAATTTCAGTCATAAAAACATCCCCTGATACCAAATCCTATCTGTTATTCTCCATTTCATAGTAGATTTGATGCTTTGACTGAAAGGTGCAAAGCTAGCTTTGATCATCCTTTCAGGTGAGTCGGTTAGTTACAACATGGTTTAAACCGCTGATTAAACAAAATCAAATAGGAGTATGAGACAAACTGAAGATATATTTTTTAACTCCATATTACTGATGCACACACACATACACACACAAACAAAACATCACAAGTCTTTATGGCTCACGATCAGAAGAACAGATATTAAATGAGCTTTTAAGAATAACACTGATGACAGTAATACAGTGGAGATGATGTAAAAGCCACTTTACCACGTTTAGGCTTTATGAGCACTGATGTGTACATGTGGACCTTCAGGTTTGGATCTTTGTAGCACAGAACTTAACTAAGTGAACCACTGAACGTCTGCTCCATACTTTGACACGTGGCAGTCTCCGATATGACGCCCAGCTCGCAGAATAAACTGAAGCTACATCAGTACTACGTTACAACTTTTATTTTAAAAGCAGTATGTTGCAGACTGACAACGACAAACACCAACAAACACTGTTATACTACAGAGTAAAATACTGAAGACCGTGATACTGAAATCAAACTAAATGGGGAAAAAGTCTGGTTGTAGGATGCAACACACTTTCTTTGAGCTGGGGTGTTGAAAACAAGGCTGTTCAAACAGGCAGACGCCTTAACACAAAGTATTTATGGCTTACAACGTTTGGATGGTCACAAAATTAACTTTAAGAAGTGAGGGGTCGTGAACTCCTGCTGAGAAGCTGAAGGTGAGACTTTACTGGGCCACGGGCCCCATTTAAACAGGCTCTTAGATAGATGGGTTCATGTTCCTGTAGATCACCTTCGTGCTCTGACCTGTCTGCAGGTTTCTGTCCCTGCTCCATGCTGCCTCTGACAGCAGGACACAGCAATCTGAGGTTGGAGGGTCATGAGACGATCTGTGATGTCATCAACACGCAGAAACAAACAGCTGATTAAGAAAGTGCTTTATTATTATAAGTATTGAAGGGTCTTTACACTATAAAGCAGCTTGAGGCAACTGCTTGTTGTGATTTGGCACTATATAAATAAAGTTGAAGTGAATATTATCAAAGAGTTTATGAATCACCATCAGACACCCTGCAGCTCTTTCCTCAACATTTCATCAGACTGCTGAGAACAACACACACAGCTCTGTGTCCACCAATCAACAGTCAGCACAGGTGAGCTGCTCTTTCAAAATAAAACACCTGCTGACCTCTGACCTCACAGAGTGACCTGGTTGTTTTCATGACAACCAAAAGGTCTGAGCAGATCCAGCAGGAGGTCCGCGGAGTTCAGGACTCGGAGTTCAGGGAGGAGATTTTATCGATGGACTGAAGCAGCTGAGAGACCAAACGGAGAGTCTCTGCTTCCCCAGGAGCTGCCTGCAGAGAGAGACAGGTGAGAGCGACAGGTGAGAGAGAGAGAGAGTCAGGTGAGAGCGACAGGTGAGAGTGACAGGTGAGAGAGAGAGAGACAGGTGAGAGCGACAGGTGAGAGAGACAGAGACAGGTGAGAGCGACAGGTGAGAGAGACAGAGACAGGTGAGAGCGACAGGTGAGAGCGACAGGTGAGATAGCGACAGGTGAGAGAGAGAGAGACAGGTGAGAGAGACAGAGACAGATGAGAGCGACAGGTGAGAGAGAGAGCGACAGGTGAGAGAGAGAGCGACAGGTGAGATTGCGACAGGTGTGAGAGAGAGAGCGACAGGTGAGAGAGAGAGCGACAGGGGAGAGCAACAGGTGAGAGAGCGACAGGTGAGACAGGTGAGATAGCGACAGGTGAGAGAGAGAGTGACAGGTGAGAGAGAGAGCGACAGGTGAGAGAGGTGTGAGAGAGAGAGAGAGAGGTGAGAGAGAGAGAGAGACAGAGAGAGAGAGACAGGTGAGAGCGAGAGAGACAGGTGAGAGAGACAGACTCAGGTGAGAGAGAGAGAGAGAGAGAGAGGTGAGAGAGAGAGAGAGAGGTGAGAGAGAGAGAGACAGGTGAGAAGCAGACGGGTTCCCGAGGCAGACACAGAGTGAAGGACATGAATGTGACTTTGGCTCCATCTGGTGGAGAAACCAAACCCCTGAGGACTTGTGGACTCCATCAGACACAGCATTAAAAGCACCTCCTGATGCTGCAGGTCAGGAGCTCAGACAGTTAAGGAGACCTGTGGTCTCCCAGACCCTCAGCTGGAGAATCTGGAGTCCACAGCTTGAACTCTTCATCGTGTTCCTGAACAGTGTTCGGACCGTGGTACATAATTTTTTTTAAATCCAGATGCTCAGGATCAAATCATCACTGCAGCGCTGTCTTCTTGTCCTGTGTGGGAGATCCAGCGCCCCCTTTCTTCTTAGTGAAGGAGTCCTCCACCACGCCATTTTACATTTCTCACCTTTAACATCAGTAAAACACTCTGAATCATTCGGGCTAAAACGACCTCTGACCTCTGCTCCTGATGAGTCCGGGCTCTGAAGCTCCTGATCTGTGTGGTTCCAGAAACACTCCAGCAGCTGTTTCTGTGTGTGAGTACCACACTTCCTGTTTGGTGTGAACTCCACCTTTTTACCAGCTGTGAGGCTTCCAGAGTGTGAGGGACGCCAGCATCTGTGACCTGATGACCCTGTGACCTCGGTATGAACCTCTTCCTCATCAAACCTCCACAGAACTGCTGATTGGATCAGGAGCTCTGAGCATCTTTCATTTGCCCCACCCCCTTACAGGTGCCAGCAATGACGTCATGAACCTGTCAGTGGTTTTAATGCTGGGGCTGATGGCTGCCGTGTGTCTGCAGGTACTGACCGGATGGAGGAGTGGGCGTGGCTCGCCGTCTTGTTCAGGTACTCGGACGCCACCTGAGCATTTTGTCTCATTGTCATGACGACCTGAGACTCTGCCGCCTTCAGACTGTTGTTCTCCACCCGCAGAGAGTCCACCTCGGCCTCAAACAGACACACACACACACACACACTGAAACACAGCCAACAAATCACTGATCACTGACTATTGATCATCTGTCTCACCTGCAGCTGCTGCAGCTCCACCTTCAGTTTGGAAACTGCATTTTCTGCCTTCACCGCTCGTCTCTAACACAGAAACAAGTGACATCTTTAACGCCAGAGGAGACACGACAGGCTGAAAATACAGCGAAACTTTGAGGGCTGAAAAGCACATTTAACCAGCATCACCGTGACGATCCATCACAGTCTGAATGAACGGCAGCGACGCAGAGCAGCAGAAACCAGCATCAGTACCAACGAACATGAAAGGTTCATCTTCTAAGATTAGGCTTAAAACTTTCCTTTCTGATCAAGCTTATAGTTAGAGCTGGATCAGGTGACCCTGAACCCTCCCTTAGTTATACTGCAATAGTCCTAGGCTGCTGGGAATTCCCATGATGCACTGAGGCCTCTTTTCCACCAACAGGGTTCTGGTACAAAGCGCCTTGAGGTGACTGTTTGTTGTGATTTGGCGCTATGTAAATAAAATTGAATTGAATTGAATTGAATAGATGACCTGCTGTACCCCCTGAGCCAAAGCTGTCCTATAAAATAAAAGCCTCTTACACTGCTGCCTGGTCTTAGAGGGTCACCACAGCTCTGCATGTTTGATCTGGCAGTCTTACACCTGATGCTCTTCCTGTGTGTGTGTGTGTGTGTGTGTGTGTGTGTTCACCGTCATTAGGTGGAGGTTCTGCTCCACAGAGTGAACCATGCTCTCCAGGTCCTGAGCCTCCTTCTCCTCCTGACGCCTCCTCTGCAGCAGCTCATCCGACAGCTCCGACACCCTGGGAGAGAGAGGCATGCTGGGTAAATATGAGTCACATTGCTGTCCTGGGATTGGGCGTTGTGATTGGGTGGTGCAAACCTGCGTTCGTTAGCCTCCGCTCTCCTCTGCAGCTCTCTGATGGTTCTCCTCAGTGAGGCATTCTCCTCTTTCAGCTTAGATACAGAACAGGAGTCCCGTTAACGCGGCCCAGAGCAGTTCTCCTTTCTCCCACATTCCCTGAACTAAGCACTCCATTGTTGGGTTACCTGTTGTGTCTGGCTGCTCCTGGCACTCCTCCTCCTCCAGGAGGTGACTGGCTCAGCCACAGAGGTCTCATCATCTCCTTCATAGTTCTCTCCTCCTCCTCCTCCTTTACCTGCTGCTCCTTCAGGTTTGGAGGAGAACCTGGATGATACAGGTGTAAAAACATGTGACTTCCTGGCAGGTGTAGTTTTATCCCCACAGTAGCTGCTCGGAGGTCTTTACTGTCTGAAGGTGTACACCTGTCAGGGTAGGCCAATCAAATGTCACTATCATCACTAAAGCCGCCCCCCATCAGACTCACCTGGTTTCCTCCTCCTCCTCCTCCTCTTCCTCCTCTGTGCAGAGGGAGGAGGTGCTGTCTACACCTGACTGGAAGCTCCGCCCCCACTCCGCCTCCTCTTCCTCCTCCTGATTAGACAAACAGAGTTTCTCTCAGGCCCTTTTTCCACTAACCAGGTGCTGATGTCAGTATTTGAACCATTCAGCATTTTTTCCACCACGAACTCACTCGGTGCTCGGCTGAAAACGAGTTTGACTCCAGCACCGCAAGCTTGCTAGGTCTCCGTCTACCAACCCTGGTGGGTCTGGGCCCAAACCAGCAACAACTGTTGCAGCATCCACTGCCCTCCCCAAAACTGCAACTATAACCTGTCCTACTGCAACACAAGCAAAATAATTATAAATATTCATAATAATCATAAAAAGGCAAAAGGGCTTCTCAGCACAGAAACCATTAATTCTTTTGCTTATTTAGTCTAAAATATGAGGCTGCAAATGATAGCAAGTAAAGAGCCATCTGGGAGCCTAAAGAGCCGGCTCTTCTTTGAGGGCCGAGCCTAAAGAACCGGCTCTCTGAAAAGAGCCGAACTTCCCATCACTGGTGTCCAGACGAGGACCCGCCCACACTCACACGTTAAGGAGCAGTTCGCAAAGCGCAGTGGAAACGCGGCCCGTTCTTAAACGTTTCACTGGTTCATTGGAACCAGCACAAGCACTGACACGAGCACCGGCACCTCGGTGGTGGAAACGTGGTATCAGTCACCACCCGCCAGGCCTGAAACACAAAACACCAAAGCTGCAGTTCCTCTGGCGGCCAACAGAGGCGCCACAGTGAGTCTGTCCCCAACTTTACATCAGAAACAAACATGTTTACAGCCGGATTCAGGATTAGGATCAGGATCAGAATCAGAATCAGAATCAGAATCAGAATCAGAATCAGAATCAGGATCGGGATCAGAATCAGGATCAGGATCAGAATCAGGGAGTTGAGGGTTAGGGGTTGGGTGGGTTTGGAGCCAGAGTCTCTGTGACGCTATCCCAGCTAGCATCAGCTGATAGCTGCGGGGTTCATCAGTCATCAGTCAAACTGACTCCATCAGCCAGCTAAGATTTCTTTCCTAAAAAAAGAGATAATCTCAGAGATATTTAGGAGTTTGTGCACCACCCTGATGATGCGATGATTTTATTCATTTATTTATGGACTCAGACTTTTGCACAGATCTGCTGGTTCACCTCTGCTGGGCTTACATAGGTGGAACCATCAGCACCTCGTCTCCAACTGACTGTAACAACAGTAAATGATGATGTCTGCGATGAGGTCAACATACCTGTGGGGCACGGGAGGGCTCAGGGAAAAAACAGCTGCTGACGTCAGGGTCAAAGGTCAAATTTCCAAACAACCTCTGAGAGCTGCTGAACTGCAGAGAGACAGAGAGGTGAGGGTGGAAACTGAAGCACCTGACAGGAAGTGGCATATTCAGGTCACATTCTTCAGCATGTTGAGCCCGAGGAGGCTTTGGTTCACCGAGAGGTCTGTGGCTGCGTACACCTGCCTTACCTGTCTCTCTCACCTGTCTCTCTCTCACCTGGCTCATTTTAAAGCCTATGAGTTGGTTCCTGTCTCAAAGATCTAACAAAGCGGAAGCGAAAGCTTCAAAGCCTCTAGTGGCGGCCGCAGCAGCGGGACTGTTCAGGTGTTTCTCAGAGCGAGAATGGAGGCACGCAGGTTTCTGCAGCTGCTCACTTGTCATGTTCCTGTGAGTCCAGCTGCAGGTCCTTGTGTGACAGAGGTAAGATTTCCTCAGACAGCCTATCACAGATGAGCTCCTCGCAGCATTCACAATGTGATGCATGGGACATGCAGAACGTGTGAGGAGGACAGAGGAGGAGGGACTGAGAGATAAATGATGGCTGAAACGAGACATTTTGAGCATGCTGTCACTCGTTATTTCACAGATACCAACACTTCGGTCAGTTTGTGGTGTGTGTATTTGTCACATTTCATGTTTCAAGGTAAAAGAGGAGTGTGGTGTTCACAGTGAGGAGTCCAGATTATTCACTCAGCTCTGGTACCATCAGAACAGGAAAGGCTGGACCAGCAGCTGAGCTGGAACCCTGCGCCTGAAACACCACAACCACGGTGCCTGAGCGTGACCCTGAGAAAAAACCCTTCTTCTTTTTCCTGGGGCATTTTCTTCCCTCTGACCTGAATCAGCTTTGTTCAGCTGACACTCATCAATAAAGTTTATTCAAACTGAAACACAAACCTTTGTGTGTGTCTGCTCCAGGTCCGGGTCCGGGTCCTGGTCCTTCCAGCGCAGAAATTCTTTGAAGGAGAATGGGTTCAGCTCCTCTTCCTCCTCCTTCACCTCCTCATCTGCACATACAGAACAGCTGGATCTGTGAAGGAGGCTCACAGCAGACTGTAATACATCTGCAGACCACCGCACACCATCACAGAACATCACAGCACCTCCCTGAGGACTCACCGTCCGTGATGATCAGAGTCTTGCAGCCTCTCTGTTTAGACATGACGGACTCACACAGGTGTGCAGACAGGTATTTAGGTCCGTCCGTTGGCTTCCGCTCATTTATTGATCATATCTATCGATCAGCCTCCTCCGGAGCCTCCTCTGTAGGTCCAAACCAAACCCGGAAACCCAGCCGACCGCTCCAGGTCCACGTGATCCCTATGCTTACTTCTCATTGGCTGTAACTGATGAAAATAGGCCACAAGGAAGTGCGTTTTTTTTTCTTTTCTTTTTTTGCAAGGTCCCGGTCAAAAAAAAAAACGTCCTCCACGTGTCGCGGGGTCCGGTCGGTTCGCAGAGATCTGAAGAGCCCGGTTGCAGCGGCGGTGTGACCGGGCAGAGCTTCACGCTAATCGGGCTGCAGTGTGGCTCGGCCCGGCGGGGGGTACAGCACGGCGGGCTGGCTTCCGATGCTGACCCGGATGTTCGGTTGTGGTTCGGTTTTGGTTTGCGGAGATAACGGTTCAGCCCACTGCGAATCTCGTGGAAAAGGCGCCGGATTTAAGACTTCCCTGCCTGCGCACAAAGATTCCCCCGTACCGAGCACCGGCGGTGGTTTCTGGGGTCCAGCGTTAAACGCTGCTCGCTGTTTCACACGAAGCTGGTGCCGAATTGAAGAGCGAGCCGTCCGACATGTGAGGAAAGCTTAAAACAGATTCTCTCTCTTTCTGTCATTTGCATGTATGCAAAACGTGGTTAAATTGCCAGATTTTTAAATGCGATTTGGTGCTCCGCTATTTATTGTGGACGTGTAAAGTATGTCCCCTGGAGGAGAAAACTTGGCGGGAGGGGGAGGGGGTATGCATCGTATACTGGGGGCAACAAACCCGCAGGTAACCAACAGCATGTTCCAGATTATGTGGGGTTTTGCCAAGAAGCTGATTTTGTTTTTCTTACCATCCCATTTAATTTATAAAGCAACAGCAGGGCTGACCAAAGTGCTGTACAGTAACATCAAACATAACAAAAGGTGTAAGAAGTTTAAAGAAAGAATTAAGAACTACAAAAAAAGTATCTTAAAATCACAAAGTCTCACACTGGGTCAGAGGCCAAAAAGTAAATGTGTCTTTTTAAACAAGATTTAAGAATGAAAAGTGAAGGAGCCCGTCTGACATACAACAGCAAATCATTCCATAATTTTGGAGCCGCAACTGCAAAAGCTCGATCACCTCTGAGCTTGCGCTTGCGTCTTTGGAACAAGTATCTGGTCTGCTGACCTAAGGGAACGAGATGGAACACGTGGGTGGAGCAGTTTAGACAGATAAAATGGGGCATGACTGTTTAGGGATTTAAGAACAAATAACAAAATTTTTAAATTGATTCGTAAATGAACTGGAAGCTAAAATTGGGGTGATGTGCTCTCGCTTGCACCAGATAAAAATCGAGCGTCAGCATTTTGCACCAGCTGTAGGCGAGCTAAGGAGGCCTGGCTGATTCCAATCAAAAGAGCATTACAGTAATCAAGACGAGACGTTACAAAAGCATGCATTACCATCTCGAGATTACCTTTGGAAAGAAGAGGCTTGATTTCTGGCAGTCGACTCAGCTGGAAAAAGCAGGATTTCACCACTGTGTTTACCTGAGTATCAAGTCTTAACATTAAGAAATCTGTCCTAAAGTGGTGCAGAAAAATCCCTGGAAATGAAGCAGCTGATGCTCAAAACTCAAAACCTGAGACACAAGAGCGTGACGCAAAGGAAAACTCTTGTTCTCTCTGATGTGACTCTGTTCTCTGATGTCTCTGCAGAGCTGAAGAATGTCTGAAGAGCTTCCTCTTGAGGGGGAGCATCCTCCATCCCAGGCACAGTCCACCCTGTCCCCATCCCAGGCACAGTCGACTCAGTCTGGTACACAGTCTCAGTCCCAGTCCACCCTGTCACCATCCCAATCCAAGTCCCAGTCCCAGCCTGGTTCCAGTTCGTCCAGTGGGCCCACCTCAGCCAGTCAGTCGTCCAGCGGCTCGGGTACTCTGAGCAGCGTGGACACCCTCCCTGTAACACTGGCGTCCGTCCCCGAGGAGCCTGAGCCGCAGCCCTGGGGCCGTCTGCTGCCTATGGCCCCTGGCTTCAGGAGCCACGGTAACGCTGCTTTTAACACACTGGCTCTGAGGCTCTGCCCAACACTGCCTCAAACAATTTGTTCTTAAATAACCAGATTCCACTGAAGTCAGTATTTTCTGCTTGTTGGGGAACACAGAAAGCTGCTGCGTCTGAATAGAATAACTAGAATGACACCCAGCTGAACTCAGCTCTTCAATCCAGACTCCTAATGTATCTGACTTTAAATAATACATGAAGTAATACTTGTACATTAATGCACAAAGTAATGAGGATACTTATGTTCAGACAGATGGTGCTGCACAGAAGCTCCAAGGCTTAAACCGAGAAGGTTTCACAAACATCTCCAACCCAGCAGCAAATAGACTGTAGATAAAAGATGGCCTCAGCACGGTGTTGTCTGTTGGTTTGTAAGCTCCTGTTTCTGTTTAGCCCTATACCCCCGAACATGTCATAATTGGCTCAGTGTGCTTCAAAAGTGCCCCCGTTCGTGGACTTACGGCAACAATTACCGTAATAACACCACAGTAATCCCCTATGTTGCTGTGAAGTGCAGTTTCTCAGCTTTCAGGAACCGTTTGAATTTTTCCGATAGGACAAACTGTCCCGTTATTACGGTAATTCAAAGTTCCTTTGATCAGCGGCCTCAGGCTCTGTGCTAACAGCTGTTCGGCTTGTAGGGGCAGGTAACGGTGCTTCAGCGGCGATCGCCCGGCAGTACAGGGCTAGAGACAGATGTGACCACAGAACAAACAAACTGCATCACGCAGGAACAGATAGCTGTTAATTTGTAAGTAGCATCCAAATAAAGTCCCAGAATTTCTCTCACCAAAACCGAATTGCTATAGAGACCAGAGGCTGTAAACATGTTTATTTCTGCTGTAAAGTTGAACATTTAACATAGGAGTCTACTGGGACTGGCTCACTGCCAGCACCTCTGCTGGATGGCAGAGGAACTGCAGCTTTTTGTGCTTCCTCATTTTTTTAGTCCAGATGGGTGATGATTGGGTAAAACTTTGATATTGTGGTTTAATCATAAAGTTACACCTGATGTCAGTAAGTTACCTGACTTTGTAGTCCTGATATTATGCTAACACCAGGCCTGCTGCTAGAGGAGTCCTTCCTGTTTGTGCTTGTTTACAGACTGCATAGAGGAGCAGTACCTGTTTGGGCGGGACTCCAGGTGTAACTACGTCCTGGAGGATCCCAATGACAGAAATTCCAGAAAGTTCAGAATCTACAGCAAGAAACACTTCAGGATCTACAGAGTGAGATAGTCCCACTGATTCTACTGTTACTACTGCAGTCACAGGGCCTGAATGTCTCCCTCATCACCTGTCTGTCGCCCACCTGTCTGTCTCAGGAGGGCTCGGAGGTCTTCGTGCAGGACCTCAGTAATAATGGCACCTTTATTGACGGTATTCCGATCGGTAAAGATAAGAAGCTTCCTCTGGTCAATAACGCCGTCATCTCTCTGGCTGAACAACGAAACCGAGGTGACTCCGCCCACCTGAGCACACCTGAAAACACTTGGACACAACTGTCTCACCTCCTCCTCTGTGTCTCTGCAGTGTTTGTCTTCATCGACCTCGTGTCAGACGATCAGTCCAGCTTACCCAAAGACCTGCAGGAGAAATACTTGCTGACTCGACGCATCGGCACGTGAGTTGTTTTGTGCCGTTGTGATGTCACTTCCTGTACTGTTGCCGTCCTGCTGACTGTGTGTGCGTGTGTTTTAGAGGAGTGTGCGGTGAGGTCCGGCTGGCTTTCGAGCGATCCACCTGCAAGAAGTTTGCGGTGAAAATAATAAACAAGAAGAACTTTCAGTCTGAAGGGGTGAGTAGTCTCATCTGCGCTCTGATTGGCTGAGACTGCTTCACACGCATAGTTTTAATGTAACTCTTTTTAACCAATGAAGTGTCAGGAAGGTCTGAAAACACAGGTACCTCCCAAAGAACTACAAACATGGCGTCTCAGCCTTAGTACGAGAGCAGTAGGGAAGCAACCAATAGCAGGCCCAGGTGGTGATCATGTGACTTGTTTATTTTGCTGTCCTATCACAGACGGCCACACGAAATGCCAAGACGGAGATTGAGATTCTGCAGCGGGTCGACCACGTGAGTGACACCAATGAAGAAGAGGAGGCAGAACTACACAGACTGCTCCTTCGTGGGCACTAACACATCACTCCTTTCCTTCACTCCTCACTCCTTTCCTTCACTCCTCACTCCTTTCCTTCATTACTCTCCTCCTTTCCTTCATTCCTTTCCTTCACTCCTCACTCCTTTCCTTCATGACTCTCCTCCTTTCCTTCATTCCTTTCCATCACTCCTCTCCTCTCCTCCTTTCCTTCATTCCTTGACATCTTTCCTCCTTCCTTCACTACTGACTTTCTCTCCTTGTCCATTGCAGCCTTGTCTCATAAAGACAGAGGACTTCTATCAGACGGAGGACAGTTTCTATATCGTGCTGGAGTTGTGAGTTATACACACACACACACACCCCGGTCTCACCTGTGTCTGTGTCACCTGTCTGGCTCACCTGTGTCTGTCTCAGGATGGAGGGGGGAGCTGTTCCACAGAGTAAAGTTGAAGCAGCAACTCGACGAATCTGTTGCCAAACTTTATTTCTACCAGATGCTCTGCGCCGTGCAGGTGAGCTGCTGTTGCTTTGGTAACCAGCACAAACAGGAGCAGCGACTGTAACTGTGTGTGTGTGTGTGTGTGTGTGTGTGTGTGTGTGTGTGTGTGTGTGTAGTACCTCCACAGTAATGGGATCATCCACAGAGACCTGAAACCTGAGAACATCCTGCTGTCCTCACAGGACGACATCTGTCTCATCAAGGTGCGCCCACTCACCTCCAGCAGCACCTCCTCTCCATCTCTCCATCTCCTCCTCCTCACCGAATTTGTGTGTGCGTGTGTGTGTAGGTGACAGACTTTAACCAGTCGCGGATCCTGGAGGAGGCCGTGCTGATGAGGACTCTGTGTGGGACTCCATCTTACCTGGCTCCTGAAGTCTTCACCCACGCCTCCACCACCGGGTACGGGCTCGCCGTGGACGCCTGGAGCCTTGGCGTCCTGCTCTTCGTCTGGTAGGCTCAGGCCTCCTGCTGGAGTGCGACTGATACATGATCTAAGTTTTCAGGGAAATGTTCTTTCTTATTTTTCTGCCTTGAGTCGTCTTCTCGGTCCTGCTCAAAAATCAGCAAAGAGAAAAAGCTTCAGGATCCATGATGGCTGCTCCAGTCTGATGCTGCGAGGCCTTCAGGACCCGCTGAGATGGCTCGTGGTTCCTTCCTGCAGCACCAAAGAAGAAGAAGCAGGGATGCAACTCCACTTTTTTTCCTTTGATTGAAACGGGAGGACTTTTATTTTGAAAACCTGCTGTAATTACATATAACCACAATGATGCTCATACAGTGTTTTATGAATCATTATGGAAACCATGATGACCACCACAAACACAGTGGTGGTGTCTCACCTGGTTCCTACAGGTTTATAACGGTCGGGGAACCTGAGAGAGAGATGCAGCAGAGCTCAAAGGTCAAAGGTCTCCAGGCTGGAAGCTGTGAGCCTGCAGAGATGTTTTCACAGGAAAAATGTGAAGTTTGCTAATGAATCACTCAGAAAATGCACCTTCTGCATCATCACTGATCTGTCTGTCTCTCTGTCCTCCCGTCTGTCTCTCTGTCCTCCCGTCTGTCTCTCTGTCCTCCCGTCTGTCTCTCTGTCCTCCCGTCTGTCTCTCTGTCCTCCCGTCTGTCTCTCAGCCTGGGGGGCTATCCTCCGTTCCACGAGAGCTTCGGTCATCAGTCGATCACCGATCAGATCGTCAGAGGAGAGTTCACCATGGTTCAGTCCAAGTGGAAGAACATCTCTGATCAAGGTACGGCTGCAGTCCAGCTTTAAATCAACTTTATTTATATGCTGAATCACAACATCAGACACTAGTTTCACTTTTGCTGAGACAAAAAATCCTTTCAGTCAAAAAACTGAGCGGACATGTTTTTGTCAGGGTCACATGACACCATCAGCTTCCTGATGAGCAGCTCATTAAAGTTTGTTTTGAAAAGTGTCAAACATACAGTACTGTGCAAAAGTCTTGAGCCACCCCTCATTTCTTTGTTTTGCTTCCAAGCAGCTGACTTTGTTAAAGTGCATTTGAGCAACAGTTCTCCAGCTTTCTGAAGGTCTTTGAGGTTCTCCTTTGGTCATCAGCTGCTCTTTAACCCATTTTTAGTCCAGTCCTTGAACCTCACCATTTTCACAGGAGTGTCTTTTTTTTTTAGTTTAGCCTCTGAACTCTGACCTGTGAATCATTCAAGCGTAAAAAGGCTCCAGACTCGGGGATGAACCAGTGAACACATAAGACAACTTAGAAACACAAACACATTTCTTTAGTTGAATCTGTGAAGAAAAGCCAAAGATGACACAAACTGACAGCATAAAATAAAAGGCTGAGGCATACCACATTACTCAAGAACTGAACTGAACATCGTCAGGAGGTCAGCAGCTGTCTGTGAAACACGGCGGAGGCCATGTCATGGTTTGGGCTGCATCTCAGCACTGTCAGATTTTTATCCACCACACAGTACTTATCTGGAAAGCTTCTGATTGGCAGCAGCTTCATTTTTCAGCATAATGATCCCAAACTCATTGCCAGTGCAGTACAAGCATCCCTGGATAGGAAAAACACACAATGGGAAAACTATCAGTCATGGATCGGCCTCCCCAGAGCCCGGACATCGGCATTATTGAAGCAGTGTGGGATGATCCTGACACAGAACAGACAGAAACACCCAAAGAAGAACTTTGAATGTCCTTCAGGAAGCCTGGAGACCTATTCCTGAAGACTGCTTAAAGCAATGAGAGAACGCTGCCTCAGAGAGTTCAGGCCGTGCTGAAGGATAAAGGAGGTTACACCAAATACTGACTTTCAAGCTCGTTGGAACTGTACGAGCTCTGTTTTTGCCCCGTATGCTGTATTTCCATGTACAGCAGGAGTCAAAGTTTGACTGGTACTGTATGTTTGTACATTTCAATAAATCACTGCAACCGTTTCCCAGGGTTCAACTCTTGCACAGATGTCCGACTGACACCATCTTGTTTATAACCTGGGGGATGAAAGGCGGAGCTTGCTGTCTTTTAGATTCAGGTGACCTGTTTGTGTTTCAGCAAAGGATGTGGTGAGGAAGCTGCTGGTGGTTGATCCCACAAAGAGAATGACCATCGAGGAAGCTCTGCAGCACCCCTGGTTACAGGTAACACCGTACCTGCCCCCACCCCACCACTCCAAATACTACAGTATTACTGCATCAGGCTGCAGTGTTTGTCTTTTTGTAGCGAGTCAGCCTCTTAGCTCAGCTGTAAATTTTATCCTCGATCAACTCAAAAGCACAGCTAACAGAAAAGAGAAGCCAATATGGGAGAAATCTGCTCTCTCGTTCTAGTCCCTGTCAGTACTCTAGCTGCAGCATTTTGGATCAGCTGAAGGCTTTTCAGGGAGCTTTCAGGACAGCCTGATAATAATGAATTACAGTAGTCCAGCCTAGAAGTAATAAATGCATGGATTAACTTTCCAGCATCAGTCTGAGAAAGGATGTTTCTAACTTTAGAAATATTGCACAAATGTAAAAAAGTGGTCCTACATATTTGTTTAGTTGAAGGACATATCCTGGTCAAAAATGGCTCAGTGTTACTGGAGGCCAAAGTAATGCCATCCAGGGTAATTATCTGGGTATACACCATGTTTCTAAGATTTGTGGGGCCGAGTACAAGAACTTTGTTTTTATCTGAATTTAGAAGCAGGAAATTAGAGGTCATCCAGGCCTTTAACACCGCGTGCGTCATGGTCCTGTAGGTGGATGTGATATAAAAATTGATGAGCTCTCGGCTCAGATGAGATGTGTAACCTCTCCACTGAGTTCTGGGTCTTCTCCCCAGCCAGGTTTGCCCGGAAAACCACCACAAGGGGGCGTCCTGAAAAAGCTGCTCAAACCACCTCAGTCGCTGCCCCTCAATGATGGTGGTTGGAGCATAAATCAGATGTTTCACCTGCTCTGTCTGCAGAGCTGCTGAGAACACAGCGTTGCAGCAGCGAATCCCCCGACCAGAGGGAACAGCTGAGACAAAACTGAAACGAATCAGATTTTAAAAAACGGTTTGATGTTCATTCACCTTCACTCACTGTCAGCAAGTGAATGGAAACCATGTCTCAGTCCAGCTCAGAGATAAGATGTACCCACAAGTGAATGTGAGGCCTCGTGCTGCTGGAGTTTACAGGCTTAAAGATGCAGAGGTTCAGCACAGGTTGACTGAGGGTGCAGGTGCACTGTGAGAAGTGTGGGCTGCTCACACTGTGACTGATGGTTGCAGGACCAGGAGATGTTGGCGACAGCGCACAGACTCATGTACCCGTCTGCAGAGGGAGGAGGAGACGCTGCTGCTGGCGCCATGGTAACTGCAAACACACACAGAGTACATACACTAGAACCATGACCCCGATCCTGATCTTCAAGCTCCTCCCCCAGCAGGAGGTGGCATCAACCTCAGGAAGAAACTTGAGGAAACGAGGACGAGACGGAGATGGCGAAGAGCAACATCCTGCCAAACGGAGCCAAGCCCCGCCCTCTTCCTCTGTGTAGACAACCAATCAGGTTCTGAGCCCATGTCTCTACTACTGAAACTGCTGTAAATAAAGTTTCTAATAAATTTTTTTATATTTTTCACTGCGTGTTTGTCTTTAATCTGCAAACATGTTAAAACTTTAAGCCTTAAAACTATTTAAACAGATGAGCTATAGAAACACCCCCCAAAACAGCTGTTATGAAGGGGGAATTAGCTACAGAGACCAAAGCAGTTTCTGTATCAGTTTTAACATGGGAGCCTATGGGCACTGCCTCACTGTGGTGCCTCTGCTGGATGTACTGCTGCTTCCTGTTTCAGCTGCTTGGTCTCTGAGCAGGTGAGAAACGTAGGCTCCTCTCTGGGGTTGAAGAATAGAAGGAAGAGCTCGTGGATGTAAAATGTTCTCTTCCAATTACTGAAGAATTCCTGAACTGTCCCAGTGTGAATGTGTGTGTGTGTGTGTGTGTGTGTAATGGGGGTGAATCAGATGCAGAAAGTAGCACTGTGTGAGTCCCAGTAACCCAGCAGCCTCCAAGCTGGACTTCTATTTCATCCATCAGGTTGTAGTTTATTCATGAGCCTACAGGAGGCGCAACTCAGTAAAACAGAAAACCTCAGGTGAAAAAATAAAATCACAGCTTTATTCGACTTATTTTCATGATAAATTCATTTCCTATTCAAGCAATTTCAGCAGATTCAAACGCCATCCCTGATCAGAGCCACGTGGAGCCCACTCTGATGTCACAGCCTGGCTCTGCGGCGGTCTCTGACGGCGTACAGGACGGCGTGAGCTTTATCAAATGGCTCTCCAACAGCTGATTGGACTCGACTCCTCCACCGCTGCAGCTGAGGACGCTCCGTCAGGACGTCTCTGCCCCCACCCAGAGGCTGCAAGGACACAGAATCAAACTCAGCCACCCGCCAGTACACACAGAGGGTACCTTCAAAGAGCCCGTTCCTCTGAGGAAGCTTCTGATGTGACCTGGAAGTATCTGCATGGCGGTCTGAATCCTCTAAATAAGGAAAGGAGCTTCAATGCTTCCTTACCTGGAGCATCCTTTATGAAAGAGGAGGAGAAAAGGCCATCCCATAATTCATAGCAACCGGAGGTGGCAAAAGTACAGACATTCTTTACTTCAGTAGAAGTACTGATACTACAGATAAAAGTTGAAGTACTGAATCAATGTCCTCACTCAAGTAAAAGTACAGGCTCTGAACAGTACTCAGAGTACCCCCCCCCAGTCCTGAACTGATGCTGAGCCTCTTTAGTGAATCAAAGGTTTAGTGCTGCTGCAGACTGTGTTCATTACTGTAATGAAGGGACATTTTTCATTGATATGACCTGCAGAAAGCAGCAGGGTGAGAACACACTGTGGTGCAGTGAGATGTGCATTCTGTAGTCCATCTGCTGCACACTGTGGCCTCAACATGGCGGACGTCGGGCATCACACTGTTAGAAGAGTTAGGACTCTCAGTGCACCATTCTGCTCTTTCCTAAGTCCTTAGCAATCCTCCTACACACCTTTCCTTGACCTCATGATGTTTTCTTTTGAGGTCAAAGAAAAAGAAGATAGGAGGAACTTTCTGAACGTACCCACACAGAGACAAAAGATTTAGCTGAGGGAGGCGGGGCTTGAGCATAATGAAACTCACCTGCATGAGCTCGCAGACAGCGAGCAGGTCAGCCAGAGTGATCTCATCGCCGCAGAGGAAAGGCTGCCGGCGAAGGAACATGGACTCCAGTTTATCCAGCGTGTCGCTGAGCTCAGAGAGGGCGCGATTCAGACGCACCTCATCCACCGGAGAACCCGACTGACCCGGGAGCAGCACCTGAGGGGGGCGGAGACAAAAATCAAACACACCTGAGCTCCTCAGTGGTGTCGGGTTACAGCAGCTTTATTATGTAACATAAGCAAGTCTTTGAGTTCCTGATGATGACGGAACAGGTGAGAACAGGTGAAATCAATTTCTGTTATTTCTGAAATTATTTTTTGTTGGATGTTTAATAGAACCGGGGGGGGGGGATCTACGTGGACTCTAACGGAGCACACACTGCTCCAGTATGAGGTCTTATTTGGGTACCTCTAGTATGAAGACCTTAGCAGCGTGCGGTCGTGTGTTGGTGTGATGCCACGCCGTGTACTCATCTACACGGGCTCGTCTCTCTGGTTGCCGCGGATACCAGTGCTCTGGGACATCGTACTTGGTGGCCAGGTACTTGAGAATGGCGTCACTGTGACACATGAAACAATCTAACACACTGAGAGGGTGTGATCATGATATAACATCCCCCCCCCCCGCTTCAGAGAAAACACACTGGAAACATGGCTGTGTGTGTGTGTGTGTGTGTGTACCTCTCTGTGAGGACAAAGCCATCATCCACCATGACAGGAACCTTCTGCATGGGGTTCAGCTTGGTGAAGTCTGCAGACCTGTGTTCTCCTGCAGGTGTGCGCGCACACGAGAAACAAGAAGAGAAGCTTCACCCAAAGTCCACTGGGAAACCCAGGGATTCAGGAGTCCCTGAACAACAGTCTGTTTACAGGGAACTCCATGAATCAGACTAAGACGGTGCTCCTCAGTGCTCTCTGTCATCAGAGTTATGAATCTGTTCCTTTCTGCGCTCAGCTGTTCAGCAGCAGACTGAAGCTCAGTAAAGAAACATGAAAACTGTGTGAAAATCTGACTTTTAATGAGCGCCGGACGGCCCGGGACGGCCCGGTAACGCGTCTGATACGGTTCAGGTGTGCTCTGACGGGTTTCGCTCGCACGCGGTCAGAGGCAGCAGAGAGCCGGCGGGTTTTAGACGGACTTTGGTGGCCGCGCTGCAGCGCTCGGACGCGGGTCAAAGTTCTCCGGGGCAGAGTTCATCTGAAACTCCGCGGAGCAGGAGCGCTGTGCTCGGTGAATTCAGCGGTTAAGCAGCCGGTTAGAGGACTAGTTACCCGCTCGGTTAGTTAACCAGCCTGGTTAGTGTGCTAGTTAACCAGCCCGGCGGTCTGGCAGCGTCTCACCTTTCCGCAGCGCCACGGCGCGCACTCTGTGCGGTATTTTGGTGCAGTTGAGCAGGATGTGCACCGCCCGGCAGGGCTGAGACAGAAGGTCCAGGTACACCTCCACCAGCCGGCCTGTTGCCATGATGATCGAGCAGTTTTTACCTGTTAAACCGATGAAAGAAACAAGAGTCCGCAAACAGCTGTCCGTCTTCCTCTGAGGGTCTGCAGGCTGTCAGCGGCTCCAGCTGCTCCTCAGCGCCCCCTGCAGCCGCACCGAGAACCGCGGCCCACTGCAGGCAGGAAGGGTTCCAACTTCCTGCAGCCATAATCACCTTCCTGCTGGAAAGCTCTGCATACGAAGGAAAGGAGGTTCAATGCTTCCTGTATTGCCTCCATCAGCAGAGCAAACACTGAAGCATCCTTCATGAAAGAAGAGGAGGTGTTGGCGTCCCACAACACAGCAAACACACCATCAGCACGACTGAGAAAGGGGTGCAGCCCATCGTTTAAATACTGTTTTCTTCATTTCCTGCTGATGTGTGTTAAAACCACAGCTGTGCTGCAGCCTTTAGGAGGATCAAGGAGGAGTTACTCTGGATCGTCTCTGCAGCAGGAGCAGGAAAGAGGAGAAACTGATGCGACAAACATTTCAGTATCTTCAGGAATTATGTAATAAAGTTTTAGAGAAAGCAGGATAATATGCTCCTGCTGCACGGCAGCCTTTCCAGGGTGTTCCCCGCCTCTCATCCAGCTGGGAGAGTCTCCAGATGTCACATCAGCTTTTTGTTCTCATCACATTCATCAGATTAATAAAACAGTACACTGAGCAGTGACAAATATCTTTCTGAATTCTTCATCTCTAACGCTCTGGAGCGGCCACATCGTGAAGAACCAGGTGGAAGCTGGATTCTTACAGAAGCTACAGACAAACTGACCTTAGAGAGCGACACAAAAACATCAAATTCAGCTCTGAATTGCATTTTGGCACCGATCACATTTTATGAACATGAGCCAGGCATCCTGAAGCCGTCCTCTAAAATGTTCTGGATGGAGCAGGTTGACAGCGAGAGCTCGTTCGGACAGCTGCTGCTGAGCTGAACGTTCAGCCTGACGTCCACTCCAGGAATTCCTCCCACTTCAGACAGTTTGACAGGAACACTGTGAACCTCGGAGAACATCTCAGGGGTGTAGTGCTGTGACCATCTGATCGTTTCCCTCAGCAGGACTCTGACCTGCTCTCGGTTTCCTGTATTTGTGCTGTCAAACACACAGCATGGACACACTTCTGTCCTCCTGGATGGGCTCGGTGATGGACCGACCCCTCAGCTCGTCTCCGAAGACGATCACTGTGCATTTAGGAGCGTCCTTACCAAAGAGTGTGGGCAGCAGCTCCAACAGCTCGATGTTTGTGTGATTCTGACCTCAGTGACGAAGGTGTGTGAACCCAGACGAGCCTTCGCGTCTGAATTCAGAATCTCAGCGTACAGTTTTGTGGGAGTCAGAGCCGCATCACATCTCCTTTAAACAAATTAAATGTTCACAAAACACATACTACCTTTAAACTTGACAAGTTGGGCAACTGAACTCATATGAACAAATTAAACGACATTTTTTCCTCAGGTAAAATAAACAGCATTGCTCATAAAATGTACAATCAACATTTCTACACCTCATTCCGCTTTCCAAGGGTGCTAGTTAGGTTTCAGACCTTAACCTCTTTGCCAGCAAGCTCTCTATTTAGGAGCGGTGTTCTTAGAGGAAAGGAACAAGAGCAAAACAACAAAGACAACGAGGTAAATGACGATAGTTCTGTGCGATACTGCAAGCTCTGGTATCGATCGATACCAAGTAAATACAGGGCCAGTATCGCCGATACAGATACCGATACCAATACCGATACCAATACTTTTTAATAATTATGAAGAATTTTCATGAAGTTTAAGTGTTTTGTGATTTTTTTTCTCTTTTTTTTTCTTTTTTTTTTTTACTTTGGATCATTAATTAGTTAAAAGTCAGAATAAAATTGATTAGATTTCTCCCATATTGGCTTCTCTTCATTGGCTTTTGATTGTTGGGTTTTCTCTGTATTATTGTAGGGTCTTTACCTTACAATATGAAGTCCCTTGAGGCAAATGTTTGTTGTGATTTGGTACTATATAAATAACATTGAATTGAACTGTTTTATAATTAAACCTGACAGACACATTGTTAGAAACTCAGCCAAAAATTATTTTAAAGATGATTTTCAGTTTTAGCATATATGCTACCAAAGTAACACGACAGCCCCTTGGCAGTCTGTCTCATAGATGGACATCTGTCCTGGGAGCTTTTAGAGTCAGGGTTAGAGACAGAGCTGAGGCTTAAACTGGGTCTGAACAAACAGGAAGCAGCAGCAGAAACACCTCTGGGTGCTGCAGAGTCGGGTTTATGCCTTGAATAAGTCACAGTCATAAGTCTCAGTGGGAGCCAATCTGGGTCTGTTCCCAGAGCTCTGGTTTAGTCTGAGCCTGTGAGAGGCACAGAAGGATTATGGGAAATTTGCACAGACTAGGTTTACGTCAGGCACTCAGGATTGGACAGCTAAAGGCGCCAGAACAAAAGACTTACTCAGCGCTCCTCCTCCCACAGTCCAACTGCAGAGTAATCTAACCCCAAACCAACCCCCATCTGCCCTGCAGGGTAATCTAACCCTCGACCCCCACCAACCAACCCCCACCCATTCTGCAGATTCAGACACTGAGACGAGGGTGGAGGTCCCTAACGTCTGAGCAGGAAGAGACGAGTGCAGAAAAACCTGATAAAGGGCTCAGATGGAGCTCTTCGGAGTCTGGATCCTGCAGCAGGACTCAGAGCAGGAGGCTGCTCTGAACCTTGGCAGGACCTGGACTCTGCTGCCTTTATTTCCTTGGTTGGAGTGGAGGAGGAATGCTCACCTTTTGTTTCACTTTAAAGACAAAGTTGAAATTTCCACATCAACTTCCTATGCTGATTTTTTTCAGAATTTTTAAATATATTTTCATATTGCATTAACCTTGGTGAATTTTATGCATATATGTTATCTAATTTCAGTGGACTCCTTAACTGGCCTTTAGATGAAATTTCACAGCCAGGTAGAGAGAATATGGCAGAAGATGAATACAGAGAAATTTTTTATGTCAGCTATCAATGATTGACCTTATAAATTATCATATAACCACACTGGATTGAGTTTATTAAATATGTTCAGAATTGTCAATTTATAATTACAATTGTATAGTCCTATAACTTAACCCTGGGTTTATTTATTCTGACTTTCTGCATGCATATTGGCCACATCTATCCATCCATTCATCCGTCCATCTATGTATTCATCCATCCATCCATCCTCTTGCACTTATTATGTTCAGCGTCACAGATGGAGGGTTGTCAGGCTGGAGCATATCCAGGATGACTGCAAAATCAGCTGTGCAGGCCATGATGAAGACCTGAATACATTTGTAATGACAGCAATCATGAGTGAAGAGTTTGGTTACCAGCAAACTTCACACGTTTATTGAGAAAAAATAGGACTTGTGGAGCTTTACTTCTCTTAATGTCTCCCCCCCCCCACACACACACACACACCATAACTTTGTCTTAAAACGCATAATTTCATAGATGTTATTGTTATGTGTCATAGTGTTTTACATAACGAGAACACATATTTAAATCAAAAGTAACTACGGGTTATTTTTGTTCCGCTGTACAGGAATCTGCAACGAAGGACGAGCATTACCATAAAACTTAGAGTAGAAGCGCAAGAAAATTTAAGCAGCGGCTGATTTGACCGCAGTGCTGGGAGTTGGTTACCAACTAAATGCACTGCAATTGCTCATGGAAACATCCCTCTGTCTTCTTGCCTTTCTTCTTCCTCCAGTCTTCTCTTCTTCCTCTTCTCTGCCCCAGAGGGAGAGCTCCTTTCAGTGACGTTTCTAATTTGTAGCCTCATACTCAAATGCCCGTAACCGATCCACCATCAAGGTCACCTGGAGCACTGCCAATGCGCATGCCTGCGAATGCACGCTGACACACGAAGTCAGTCAGCCAGTCGTCTACTTATTAAATTAGTATTGTTACAATTGTTCAATTCTGGAGGGTTACAATGGCTTCTTCCTCCTTTTAGGACATTAGTATGTTAAAACAAACAAACAAAAAGTTTCATGAAAATTTTAGGTGAGCCTGGGAGCCCCCTGCTGGTCAGGGGTCACCGTGTTTCACGGACAGCCGCAGACACGCACTGTTGGACCTCTCCTGACCTCCTGATGATGATTTGATCCATCCTACCATCAGACCTGCTGCCACTGATCTTCAGAGCAGTTCTTGTGTAATGTGGCATTCTCCCTGTTTCCTTTCCTTAAGAATGCCTTCCTGACAGCCACCCTTCCACTGAGACCATTTCTGTTGAGGCTTCAGTGAACAGTAGATGGATCCGTTGAAGGTCCAGATGCATCTCTCAGGTCCTGTGTCAGCTCTTTGCTGGATTTGTTCCTGTTTCTTAAGGACACGACTTTCAGATCCTGTTCATCTGCTGTAGAGAGCTTTTCAGGCTCACACTTATTCTTCTGTCCTTATTCGGTTTCATTTGATTTTTAAAGCACACACTACACACCATGCTGAGGTATGACAAGTTTGCAGCTAACAACTATTTGGGAATCACCTTGTTGGTTCAAGAATCCTATTGTATGCTGTCACTGTTATCTTTGGCATTTTTCATTGATTTAAATGAAGAATGGAACAAACATACTTTCAGTGACAGACTGCTGTAACAAAAAGCCTAAGGATACAGTTTAAATCGGTTCTTTGCTAAGTCGTCTGTTATCTGTCGGAGCAACACTGGTTCATCCCTGAGTTTGGAGCCATTATACACTTGAGTGATTCACAGGTCAGAGTTCAGAGGCTGAACTAACGAAAACACCCCTGTGATTCAACAGCGTAAATAAAGTTGATTTAAAGCTGGACTGCAGCTATACCTTGATCAGAGATGTTCTTCCACTTGGACTGAACCATGGTGAACTCTCCTCTGACGATCTGATCGGTGATCGACTGATGACCGAAGCTCTCGTGGAACGGAGGATAGCCAGGCTGAGAGACAGACGGGAGGATCAGTGATGATGCAGAAGCTGCATTTCCTGAATGATTCATTAGCAAACTTCATGTTTTTCCTGTGGAAACATCTCTGCAGGCTCACAGCTTCCAGTCTGGAGATCTTTGACCTTTGAGCTCTGCCGCTTTTCTCTTCAGGTTCCTCAACGGTTATAAACCTGCAGGAACCAGGTGAGACACCACCACTGTGTTTGCGGTGGTCTTTATGGTTCCCAAAAATCTCAGTCACGTGCTCCCGCTCCAGATGCTCACCTGACCAAATTTACAGATTTTTTTATTAAGTTTGCCGCCATGCTAAAATGATTGTGTTTTAGTGCTACAAATGTACATCAGGTGACACAGTGATTTACTGTAAACGTGAGTGATGTCTGTGTAGATGTTCCCGAGCAGAGAGACGGCTCACACTGAAAGATGCTCCTGTTCCTGTTTTCACCTGTCTCCCCTCCTGTCTGTCTCTCTGCAGTCGTATCTGGGACACGGCATCAGGACAGTGTCTGAAGGCTCTGATTGGTGAGTGAGATGTAGTCTCACGGTGGAAGAAACCCTCAGCCTGTTTTGTTTGACCCCTTCCTGATGTTTCAAACAGGTATACAGTTTACAAAAAAAGAAAAGTCTGAGCTGCAGATGAAAGGAGTGCCTCTGGATGTGAGCGATGAGTCGAGCAAAGGTTTCAGCATCCTCTCTGTAGGAGTAAGTTCTGTGGATTGGGCTCGTGATGCCATGGTGGCTCTGAACTCTGTGAAGGGCTCCCCTCTCAGGCTCTGGTTCTGTCACCGCGCAGATGTGATCTCGCCCACCTGCTACCTGACAGAAAACATCACGGGAGCCTGTCCCAGCTGTCACGGGGCGAGAGGCAGGGTACACCTGTACAGGTCACCTGCCTGTCGCAGGGCCAACACAGAGAGACAGACAACCTTTCACACTCACATTGATACCTATGGGCAATTTAGAGTCACCAAGTAACCAGTAAGTGCATGTCTTTGGACTGTGGGAGGAAGCCAACGCAGACACGGGGAGAGCATGCAGACTCCACACAGAGAGGCCCGGGCCGAGGTGGAATCAAACCCAGACCTTCTAGACGTCCTTCTAGCTGTGAGGCAGCAGTGCTAACACCACACCACCGTGCTGCCTCGAAACAACAATTATGTCTGTGAAAAAAATAACATTTGCAGTTTGTCTTTAGATGTGGAGTGTTTTACAAGTTTATTTATTTATTTTTAATTAATAAACCATTTTTTTAAAGACGAATCAATAGACAATAATAATAATTAATACATCAGCGGTCTTAAAAATGTTTAACGGACACGTTAATGTCATCCGAGCGTCGGTTTAAGCAGCTTCTCCATCTTGGGTTCCAACCGAGTGACGAGCAGCGTTTTGTTTAGGGTGTTGGTGCTGTTGTTGTTTGGCAGGTGAGCACACCTGCAGCCAAGAACCACTTCCACCACATTTTAGGTAACAAGCAGATTTTATTCAGTGACTCTGAACAGATGCATAGTTTAAACAATGACGTGTGTCATCGTCTTAGCTTCAGTTTTGCAGGAGAAACTCGCTGACGCAGCAGCAGAAAAAACACAGAAGCTTCCAGGTGAAACCACCTCCACCGTGAGTGAATCCTGGCTCCTTCATTCTGATCCAGCATTTCAGGTGTTTTATGAAGGATATTTAGCTGTAAATCCAGGTTTGGAGAAAACATGAAATCTCTACATTTGAGTTTTTAAGAATTAAATATATGAAAGTTTTTGATTGAAATGCAATTTCAGCCGACTGTTTCCTGTGGGAATTATAAAAAGGAAGACTGAAGTTAGCAAGGCCATCTTTTAAAAAAAGAAATTCATCAAATTCTCTTCATGTTTCAAGACATTCAAGAAAAATCTAATGCTGTTTGAAAACGATGATCAAAATTCATAAAATTCTCTGATTTTCTTTAATAGAAATTTGGGAAGAGACATTGATTAGGGCTGAATTCACCTCAATACAATCAAAAGTGTCTAAATAAATCATTGTAAGCTGCACCATGTTTCATAAAGTGTCCAGTTATAACAGTTGGACCAATTACAGCGCTAAAATATAAACACATGAGCTGTGACCCGAACGACCGGCATGCAGATTTTCAAAACAGAGCATGGATAGCCACCTTCTTGGTGTTGTAAATCGCAGCAGATTTTGATCAAATATAGCTCAAAATGACCTATGGAGTCTTCCTTTTTTGCTGATTGTGTCACATTTGGTATTTGATGTATTACTATCGCTAAAATTTGACACAGAATAACTCTGGAGTCTGACGTCTGGCGTTAAATGTAAGATGAGATCTGACTGGTCACAAAATTTCTAAATATTCCTTCACGGATCTCGGCCTCAGGCTGTGACTTCCCCAGAGTACATAAAAACACTAATCCTCGCACTGACTTCCCAGAAACAACATCATCTTTTTGTATTAACACAGCCCTTCTATTGAGACATTTGGATTTTTTAAAATCAGACTGACGCTTATTTCAAGAGGAATATTTTCATGTAGATAATTATTTATTTGATACTTCTAGTTAGGAGAAATTATTGGAAATAGATTGACTACAGGCTGTTTAGGCCTGTATCAGCTGATTGCTGACATGACGCTGGTGTTGGATAAAGGGGCTTTGTGTGCACAGGTGGCCTTGCTACTCAACTTTAAGATCCAGGGCCTTTTACACAGAGAAACAGAGTGATGTAGAGCGGGGCATCAGTCTGCATAAAGGAGGAGCACAGATAACAGCATTAAGATCATAAAGAAAAGTTGTACTATAGTCTTTTTCTTTTAAAGAAATAATGTGCTAAAGCAAGGATATTGTGCTTATTTCCATTTCTATAATTTTTATCCTTACAGAGCAGCTTTGCATGATTCACAGTTTAAAATAATCCTTCTTTATCTGATACTGGTGCTCAGTGCAGCCCCTCACTTCATCTTCTGTCTTAAATGAGCTGATGTAGCTCCCCCTTCTTTAAAGTCCCTCCCCTAACAGCAGACTTTCTTCTGACTGGCTACTTTCTGAAAGCCTACTGAGGGGCAGAACCTTTGTTAGACACACAAGTGTGGGCTTCTCATCGTTTTCAGTTCTGAAAAGAAACTGTAAACCTGGTAAAAGTGCAAATAGACATTTCTAATCCATCTGCACACATCGAGTGGGACAGTAAGGGGTCAAGGTCAAAGTTCACATCCTCTAAATATTAGCTTCATTATCTCCATATTCTGGGACATAAAGGCAGACTGAGTCTTACAGTCCCAACATATTTCTATGAATTCTTCTGTCTGTAGGTGCTCAGAAATTCTGACCGGGTGGAAAATGTTCAGGGTGTTCCCAGAGAGGACGAACGTATGAAGAGCTGACGGTGACTCATCGGGAAAATGAACCGAGTTTATAGCAGTCCGAACCCTGAGCAGCTTTTTGCAGTTTACAATATTCAAAGTCAGTGTTTCTTATAAAATCTTTTTTATATTTGCACTTTGAGGTCCATAATCAGCACCTTGTTAGGAAGTTTCTGGGATATACAGTTAGCCAAAAAAAGTGTAAGAAAAATTTCCACGTTAACAGAACCTACACAAAGAGCCAGACCAACACCTGAGCTTCAGTTCCGAGGGCAGACCTTTAGCTTTTACCTTCTGAAATCTGCTCTCATCCAACAATTTAAAAAATACAAAGCTTCAAGCAGTTGAAGAAGACCTTTGAATAAAACCCAGCAGCAGGATCAAAGTCCAAACTCAGATTCTGGAAAAAAAAACAAAAAAACAACAACTTTACATTCACAAAATTTTACAGAAAAATCTGAGAAACTGGGACTGCAGACACTTCCTGTTTCAATGCCTGAGACTCAAACATTCCCGCGAGCCCTCCTCAGGCCATCCACAGAGCCGCAATCAGGACCAGGCGGCCCCTGTCTTCAGTCAGCAGCAGCGAGCTGATGGAGGGCAGAAGAACCCAGTGAAACCGGCCCAAACTGGACCCGAGTCTGCAGCAGAACCGGTCTGAAGCAGGTCAGACCAGAGTCCAGTGCAGCGTGCCGATGGAGATGAGCATCTGGCAGGTGGCCGAGTCCAGCCACACCGACTCCACCAGGCTGAAGTGCAGGAAGCCGAGTGCAAAGCCACAGCCAACATCCGACAGGTGCTGTTTCCCCAGCAGCACCCGGGACACTCCCACCAGGAAGGCCCACAGGTAGAGCAGGATCCTCAGAGGCACCTGGAGGACAGGGGGTGGATACACCTGGATCAGGTCTGTAAACTCTTTCAGACTCTGTGTTACCTGCAAAGCAGTGAGCCACTGACCGCCAGCACCAGGTGGTTCAGCAGGAACTTGGACACCATCACGGCTCGGCTGGCATGGGCTGCTGGAAACGAGTACATATCCATGGCAATGTAGTCCAAAAAGCTTGGCGGGAAATCCCACGGTCCCCGACGTTTAACCAGCTTCTGGATCCCAGCAACCGTCATCAGATCCAGGATCAGTGCTGCAGAGAGACAGGTGTGTAATAGGCAGCTGAGGCTCTAAAGAGACAGACTAGACATGTTAGACAGGTGCCTCACCCAGCAGCAGGTTGACAAGCACTTCCTGTCCGGCCAGTGTGCTGCTCCTCCACAGGCAGATTAGGGTGCCGCAGATCCAGAGGAGGGCGTGGCCTGTGAGTGCCAGCAGGGTAACCATGGAGCGCAGCGGGGCCCCAGGGCCATGGGCCCCCACACAGACCCCCAGACGCTTTGACAGACTGATGTCAATGGCGAGCAAAGAGCTGATGGCGATACCTTTGAAGGATGGGTTGAGCTGCATGCAGTCCTGCTCCGGCCAGCGGGAGGTGTCCTTCACACCACCGCCATCAGCACCTGGACCCCCCTCACTGGAGTCTCTGGACCCCCTGAGGATCAGACCAAACTCCATTCAAAAAATCCACATTTTATCTGCTGTCAGTTCAATAGTAATAAACTGAGTACAGCATGAATACAACTACACTTCCCATCATGCTTTTAGGTGTATCTGTTTGCATGCACTCAGACTGTCCCAGTAAAGCAGCTCCTGTTTCTGTGAATCACACAAACATCAGTGACCACCAAGAGACCGGAAACCTAAAATCAGACAGATTCTCAGGCAGCTTCTGAATGGGATTTCCTCTGTGCATGGTTATTCTGAGGAAGAGGAGCTCACAGAGTCAGAACAGGAGGAGAAGGAGGAGGAGGATGGAGGACTGAACTTATTAAAAATAACTCAAGCTGGTGTTGTGTTTCAGAAGGTTTTTAATAAAGTGACGTTAGGGGTAATTTAAAGGTTAGGTTTCTTACTGAATTTAACAGAACTAAAGCTGGTCCAGGATCAGGTCTGAGTGCAGAAAAAGTTCCAGGCTAAACTTTAAACTCTACTCCAGGACCAGGTCCTGGTCCCGGTCCCGGTGTGTTTGCACTCTAAATGTCAGCACTGTGTCAGTGGGTGGGGCCTGTGGGTCTTACCTCCCCCCTGCGTTGTCCTGCTGACTCTGCTGTCTGAAGACGGGTCTCCTCGGACCGCTGCTGCTCCCCGCCCCTCCCCACCTGCCTGTTCCCTGCGGGACGACTGGTTCAGGGACAGAAACTCCGGTCGGTTCAGGACGTTGTTGCGGTCTCGGGCCCTGCACCGGGCCTGGCTGCCGGGCATGGTGGACAGTGCAGAGGTGGAGGACGTGATAGACCGGGTCTGCTGCTCTGTGGGGCTCTGCTATAAATAGATCTGCTGGCCTTCTTCTTCTGCTGTCAGCTGTTCATGGGGGAAGGGGGGAGATGTTAAAGGGACAGTCCGCCTCACTTCACTGCTGCTCAACATTAGTATGCGGACACCCGGATCATAACGGAGGCTGCCGGGAAACCTGCAGGTCAGAGACCAGGAAGTCAAAAGTCAGTAGCCATGAAAACACTGAAACACCTGAACTGAGACCAAACATCAGCTGATCTGCCGGTGACCTCCACCTCTCTCTGGACACCGTCACTCTGGACACTCTTTCTTGCGTTTGGTCCAGTGTGATTTGGATCACAAGTGTGTTTTTAATTTTATCAGCAGTTTTTAAGCTCTTGCCATTTATTCAACAGGTGAATTCTGTCTCATGCTACTAAACATATGGCTGGAACAAGGGAACTTCCCGGCTCTGGGGTAAATAACAGGAATCTTCTCCGATAACCTTTTCTGTCTGTTGTTCCCCAAAAATGGAACAGCTGAGTGAGTGTCGCACATCCCAGAATCTTTGTTCTGAACAGCTGAGTCGAGGTGTCGTTTTATCTGCCTGCTGTGTTTCTAAAAGCAGAAACACGAGTTTCACCGTGAACACCTGAACACAGGTGTCACCAGAGCTGAGGGGACACCGAATCACACCTGTCACCACGCAGTCCAGAAGAAGCCAATCAGCCGTGACAGAAATGAGCTTGATCACATGACCAAAACCCAGGATAGCTGCACAGAGGTCAAAGGTCATTTTCACCACATGCTGGAGAACATGTTCCTCATCAAACAGCGGATCAGTGGGTGGAGCCTTAGGGTCTACCACCCGTTGTCCTGCTGATTCTGCTATCTGAAGCTGATCACATGACCTAGTCACCAGAACCCAAACGCCTTACATCATGCCTGCCACACTGGGAATAACTGGGCCTGTAGAAAATTAAAGAAAGTGTTTTTTATCTTAGTTACTGCTGTGTGTGTGTGTGTGTGTGTGTGTGTTTGTTTTCTTTCTAAAGCTTTTGTTTTGCATGTTCGTTCATCGAAACAGGAACATAAGAATAAGGAGTCCAATTATTAAATTTAATTAAGCCATTTTCACACGGTTGACATATCTGGACCAGAAATGCATGCCATACCCGTGGGAGATGACATGTCAGTACTGGTACCTTTCATTCAGCTTAGCTCCAATATACTCACAGCTTATCATTTTTGGTTACATCACATACAAAACAATAATCGTACAAAACAACAGCTGGGTGTCTAATGACCTCGGAGTCTCTTTATCGTTTGTTTAGTCTTCTCTGGGATCTGTAGAAACAGAAATGACCTGAAAGAGAACACTCTGTTCTTCTCATGTGAGTTACTGAATCATGTTTATATTATATTCTAAGACATATTGTCTCAGGGGATTAAATCTACACATATAGGATCTTAGTGCTTTTCTACTTTACTTTGAGCTCTCAGAGCGCTTCTATACAACATGCCTCACTGACCCATTCACACACATTCATACAAGCACTTCTTTCTAGTGCTGAGTGTTTTCTATCTGACATTCACACACATTCATACTCCGACAGGTCAGAGAGCAGCTTGGGGTTCAGTATCTTGCCCAAGGATACTGGAGAAGCCAGTCCACTAACCTTCCAATTAGGAGGTGACTTGCTCTACCAAACCTGGGCTAGCTCCACGTGCACACACACATGAACTGATTTAGTTTAGTTTTTACTTCGTGTTTGGAGGCTTGTCGCTCACTTTCTGCCCTATACACAATGACAGGTGATAAGCTGGCCTTGCCCACCAGCTTAGACAGCAGCTGGGGCGGATACTGAAGGAAAGAGTCGGCTCAGAGTCTCAAACGTATGTTTTAGCTAAAAACTTTGAGCACTTGTAGTGACGTCAGGAGCGGATTCACTAACCGGAACTTCTGTTACTGTGGTCATTGTTGCCGCCCGGACCGGACTGCAGGCGCACCGTTGCTATTGGTTGCAGCAAGAGCTCCAGACGCTCCGCACCGGCTAAAGGCTAACGATGCTAACGGCAGGTGAACTGAAACACCGTGAAACGCTACAGCGCACACGCTGACGTGTTCAGTTTCGGGGGAGCCGCGCTGTGACACGCTCTCTGAAGAGTTAGCTGAAGCTAAGAGCTAGCAGCTGATCAGCCGGAATCTACTGCGTCAGCTAGTTGTTAGCCGTTAGCCTGCCGGTCAGCGGCGCGCGGCGGAGCCGGGATGAACGCGCGGCAGACGGCGGGGATGAGCGGCGGAGCTGGCGGAGGTAAACCCGGTGAGTTTAACTCGTAACCCGAGTTACTGTTCAAAACAACTTTATTCACACTGTGCAGAGAATAGCCACTTTATTAGGTACACAGGGGTTAAAGTGCAGGAAATTGGACGAAGCAGGACAGAATGCAGGTGTGTGAATGCCGCAGACAGGTGCACCAGTAAATCTCGGGGTCAACCATCCAAAGAGAAGTGAAGCAGAGAGAGGCAGGGTGGAGGCGAGTGTAGCAGAAGGAGAGTAGCCAGAGTGAAAGGGAACCTTTACAGGGTGGTGGTGAGACCTGCTGTCATGGTTTGAAGACAGAGGCTCTGACACAAAGACAGGAGGCTGAGCTGGGGATGCTCAGATCTTCACTGGGAGTGACCAGGATGGACAGGAATGAGTCCATCAGAGGGACAGCTCAGAGTCAGAGAGGCTGTGGTGGTTTGGGCATGTGCAGAGGAGGGAGGGTGGATATACTGGAACTGCAGGAGGAGCAGGAAGACCTCAGAGGTGGGGGATACCTTTGAACTCTGATTCTACCTAGCTGGGGGGGTTAAAGTTTAACCTGGTGGACAAATGTAGGTGATGTCTTCTGCTGTGTCTCAGCAGGAAGGACATGAGGAACAAACTTTGATATGATGGATCCAGCCCAAGCACACCTGAGCAGTTTCTTCTTTATATATTTAGAGCGCCAAACAGCAGTCGCCTCAACTTTATATTGTGAGGTAAAGACCCTACAATAATACAGAGAAACCCAACAATCGGATGACCCATGTGGGCTTGGTGACAGTGGGAAGGAAAAACTCCCTTTTAAACAGGAAGAACCCTCCAGCAGAACCAGGCTTAGGGAGGGGCATGTGTATAAACACAGAGTCTCACCTGAGGTTCGGGTCACCTGCACTGCTGAGGCGTTTGCTGCGGCACACTCTGAGCTGTCAGGACATAAAACGTGTTTAATCAACACACTCACTTCCTGCTGTGCTCCGCTGCATTACACAAACTTTATTTAACATACTGTGTTAACAGAATAGAGGAAAAAGCAGCTGATCAGCTCAGGTTCAGGTTTAAGACATTCTTCTCACTGATTCTTCAGATTTTTGGTATTTGTTCAGTTTTCAGTCAGAAACAGTGGTTCTACCTCCTCTGTGTGAACTGTGAACTCTAATGGCTCACCTGTGCTCTCCTTCAGGTGTCTGGTCATGACAGCATCCCGCTTGAAGTCCTGGTCCCTGGAGCGCTTGCGCCATGTCAGACATGTTGGATCCAGCTGCCGTAGAGGAACCAGCTCCTCGCTGTCCTGCTCGGGCCCCACTGGCGGAGAAGGCCCTGTCTGAGGCCTTTGGCCGGCTGCGGTACTGCGACACATCGCTCCTCATATGGCAGCAGCAGCAGCAGCAGCTGGAGGCTGCGCCGCCTTCCACCTACCTCAGCCGCAGCCAGTCGGCCTGGTACAGCAATTACGGGAACCAGGCCGTGCTGATCCGGGACAGGAGGGGTGCGGACGAGGGGCGATCCAGGATCTGCAGCGTCATGTAGACACAGGAACCTGAAAGCCGCTTTTAGTTTGGGTTTCTGTCCCAGCCTTGCTTTTATTTTAAAGGCCAAAACCACCCAATCAGTGCAAAGTTTTAAAATCCACATCTTCTCAGTAGAAACATTCCCCAACCCCTCACACTCATCCTGCCGAGAAAAAAAAAAAGTGTATTAACTCTGAGCTCTAACGAGCTTAACGAGTTCCCCACTCCTCTCAGGTCTGTGAGCTTCCTGTCTGGACTTCCTGTATTAAGAAGGCATTGTGGGAAACGTGGGAGCTGAGGGGGAGGAGCTTCTGGTTCAGCTCTGATAGTAAAGTTTGTTTCAAATCTCTAAAGCTGTGACTTCAAACCAGTTTTTCCTCCAACACCCCAGAGAGACCTCCACCACTGTGAACTCCTGTTCCACAGTGGGTGCTCCTGAGCTCCCCAGGATGAATGAAAAGAGCTGCAGAACAACGATGCCCATCCTGCTTCTCATAGACGGGTTCAAGATTATAGCTGTAGTTATATTTTAGATGTTTTACTGGTTTCTGTTGCAGTAAAATACCTTTGAGTATTATGACATCATAGCACCATGAGCCGCTTTACAGTGTCCATTTTGATTAGAGGTGTGACAGTATCACCTTCAACCACTACATCACCTTTCTGGGCTTTAACTATGCTGCTGATGTCTCCTGGAGTCATTTGGAAACTGGCACCACTGAGGGAGGACACCCAGTCCTTAAACATTAACTGATGAACAGTTTTATGGGTAAAAACAGCTTCACAGAGTAAAACTGAAGGTCTTTAAAGGCATTTCAGACATGCCATCCATGCTGGATTTATGAAAACAAAAATAAAATACTCAAATTATTTTATTTCAGCCGTTTATTCCTGCTGTCTCAGAGCGCCCCCTGCTGCAGCCCTTCTGCACTGAGTCGTAGAGATGAACTCCTCCCTCATGTTCTGGAGCTGGTAGTCCTGGTTCTACTCAGAGACCCTCAGAACGGAACCAGGATCTGCAGCATGGAGGAGACCGGACGGGCCGTCCTGAATCTGCTGCTTTGCAGATGCTGAACTTTCAAAATAAGGGCGTTTTAATAAGGAGGTGCTGGTTCAGGGTAAATGGAGTTTATTTTAGAGCGTGAGAAAAAACATTCACCAGAACTCAAATATCCGTAGTTTCCTGAGCAGCTGCTTGGCTGTAACAAGACGAGCCACAAATGTAATAAATTACTGTGGTGTGTCTGTGTGTGCAGCTTGGATGAGTGCTGATTTTAGTAGACTCGCTCCCTTTTCCTTCTGTCCTCTTCAGGGTGTTCAGGTAAATGTGCCCATGGGGACTGAACACTGTTCTTAGGGCAATGATGTTTTGATGGCTGTGTGTGCTGCCAGTGTTTATTATAGATTAATAGCATGCTGGGAAGTTGAGAATACCCCTGGCATGTTATGGGTGGCTCATCCGCAGTGGGGTGTAAAGGTCATCTTGGCCCCGCCCAACGGTAGTCACTCATCACCGAGGCCAGGACAAACTCCATTGGGGCAGTTCTGTCACATCCAGCATGTTCCAGGTTAGAACCCAAAGAGCCTCGGCCCAGGTTTTACTTCCTCAGTGAGAAAAGACTCGAGACTTCTGGTTTCAGTTTATGTGTTTATTTATGAAAACAAATGAACTCAGAAAATAAGGATCCCATATCAGTAATTACATCAAATAATTCACTTGTTGGTTTTCATCCCCTCTGCGTCTCTACCGAGTGGAGCTCGCTCTAACCTCAGACGGCTACTTTACAGCTACTATACAGCGCTCAAACATACGCGAGAAAGAACGTACGGCCGGAGTGCATGCAAATACATAAAACCACTGTTTCCTTTTCTTATTAAAATACAAAAATTAACTATAGCGTTGAAGCTCGACCAACTAAAAACAAAGAGGAGGGTTACTGTGGCAACGAGCTATCCGCCTGTCTGTCACGTGGGGCTCCTGATCGATCAGTTCAGGTTATCGATCGCCTGTAAAACATCCAGAAGAAAAACAAACACCCTGAAATCACATCAACGCGCAGCAAGGAGGCCAAAAGGAAAGGATTCCATGACAATGGAGGAAAACATTCAGATTGAAGCTGCGGCGCCACCTGGAGGTCACGTGACTGAGCTGAAGAATTTGAGCTCAGACTTTACTCGGATCCAATCATTTACTGCTCTAATCTCACATCACCTCCAGGGGGCGCTAAAAACAATCTCCACTAGCGGACCAAATCAGTTGCCGATGATCAGGAAATACTGAAAAAGGCAATTAAATGTCTGCATTAGCCAATCACAGAGCAAGGGGCCAGTGGGGGCGGGATTTTCCGGGTTCAGACACACCCCGTGGCTCCAGCCAATCAGAAACCATCTCCATCCAGCTTATTGGCTGAGTCAATTTGACAGCTTTGGTCAAACTACATGTCTAATTTCTCTGCATCCTGTCAACCACTGCCATCTTTGTTTCTGGAAGGTGTTTACAGATGGCAGAATGTCGTCGATGAGGCAGCGGTAGGTGTCCAGATCTTTTCTCACAACTTTCATTCCTTAGAAATTTTTTCAAGAAGCTCGATCTTGTTTGTCATCGGCGTCTGAAGACTGTCAGGCTAACAAGGCCACCGAAAATACCAAGAACGAGAAACCAGGAACCAGCAGCTGACAGAGCTCAACAACACATGACCTTGAGGCAGCGGGCTCCAGTGGCCACGTCCCACTGAAATCACCTGCAGAAATATGATTCTGATTGTATGTCCTTGTAATGATGCGCAATATAATCCACAAACATGAAATCTATAGCGAATATCTGCCTTTGGAGACGTGGATGAACACAAACGTTTCAATGGTTTGAATTATGGCGACGTTCTGAGCGAGCTGCAGAGTGTGATGTCAACCCAGTGCCAGCCCACCAAGAAGCTCTGACTGGTCGACTGCAGGTCCTTGAAAAACATCCACCTCTACAGTGAGAGGTGAGAGGCCTCAGGGTCAACCTGACCAACCAGAAACCGCTGACAGACAGGTGCTTGAGATGTCACGTGATTTCTATCTGATTGGCTTGATCCATTCAGCATGAGATCGACAGAAACCAGACGCTCCTGACGCCATCTGAAGCCTGATCAAAGGTCAGAGGGGGTCAAAAGGCGCGGACCATATCTTCTGATATCACAATTAGAAATCTTACGCCAAAAGATTTAAGAAAGCGTTTAAATATTGATCAACTGATTGAATGAACAGAAACAAACTAAATGATTTTAAAAAGCCTCTTGGTGACCTTTGTTTTTATTCTGAACATTTTACAGACTAAAATCGTAAAAACTGCAATGGGCGTGGCTTTTTCTTCACAAATCATTTTATTTTCGGCGTCTTTTCCTGATTTCAGCTGAAAGACAGCAAGCTCTAAAACCTTAAAAGAAGCTTTAGAAAGAAAAAAAAAGGAAAAAAAAGAAGGAGGCGCTCCGGTTTGGACCCTGACGGGAGGAGTCGGTACAGTATGAGTGGTTCTGTTTTGGCGGGATGAGGATGGGGCGGGGCTTGAACAGGACAGCGATACAAAGACATTTTTTTATATAGAGAACCTTATAAGACACAAACAAGTTCAGCACACAACCTGAAAATCAAAAACAAAGGAAATGTAGTGTTAAAAAAAAAAAAAAAATCAGTCTCTGCTGGCACCAGCTGGGTGGGGTGAGGATCCAGAGACCCCACCCACACTGCCACAATGACCCCCAGGGACAGACAGGAATTTGTTTTTGGGTTGCAGGACCAGCAGGGGGCAGTTTTGGTCTCAGAGGGCTTTTAAGGTGGAACTGAAACAACCAGAAACCACTTTGATTTAAGGAGTCAATTACGGCTGATCAGAGCAGATCAATCAAACCTACTGATCAACATGTGGTTAAAACGACACTGTTTACTGCAGAGAGACGATCCACCTGAGTACCGCCGCACACGGGTGACTCATTTTAGCTGACATGCATTAAAACACTTCCTGGGGAGGGATCAAATGCAGAGCAGATGGCAGTGGCCACGCCCCCCAGTTTTGACCTTTTCTCAGCTTTACCTGCCGTTACACGCGGACTGTCATTTCACGGCCCAGCACGCCATTTCCTGTCACACAGTTACATGTTTTAAAGGGTTAAATGCCAAAATGAACCAACTGAGCAGATCAATCATCAGATCAGCAAAATCTGTATTTCTGCAGATGCAGTCTGGCACCTTCAGTTCCCCGTCATCTGAAATGCTTTAAATAAAGCTTCAAATCGAAGGTGCTTTTTGTAACGAAACCTTCCACCAGCAGGGGGCAGCTTCTCACCTTTGGGTGGGCTGAAATGTGTTCTTCAGTCCTTAGTTTCTGTCACTGTAACACAGGAATGTGTCTTACCTCTTCTAAATAAAGTTTACTCTAAACGGCTGCTCCATCTAGTGGCACAAACTGGTATTACATTAAAGTACATCCGAGTCAGGTTTCTTTTCTTCACGCCGCTGACACTTCCTTTTAGACACCTTTCAACTTTAAATCTTAAACTGGATTTTACAAAAAGTACCTTTAAACTGCTTAACTACATGTTCCTGCTGACCCTGCCCACTGCAGTGTTCCTGTCCGCTGCCTTCCTCCATGGATCCGCCTCAGGTTAACGCAGCCACACCGACGCCACGTCTGGAGAGGAGAGGCTAAATGACAACTTTTACACGTGTGACTGCGAGGTTCAGAGGGAAATGTTTCCGTTCAGATTACTTCCTCAAATTGATGACTGCATTTGCACCATTTTGTGATGTCAGACGCTGACCTCATCTGATCTTCTCTCAGCTGCAGCTCTCCCAGAGCCTTCCAACGAAACACGAGGCGATTCGTGTCAATATCCACAAACCCACTGGGATCACCTGCTCCTCCTCTCCAAGGATGCTTCTGGAATGTGTTCAGAGGTCAGGGGTCACCGCCAGCCGTTTACAAAGAAGAAGAAGAAGAAAGCAAATGAGCCGAGACGCTCTATTTTATTTCTGTCCACAGATCAGTACGACTCCCAGACGAACGGGCTGCCGTCACTCTCCCAAGCTCCGCCCAGATTTTGATCTCAATGAGAAGCCGCCGCTTTCTTCTTCTTCTCCTCTTCTGTCTGCAGTCCTCCAGTAGGGAAAAAATAAAAAAATAAAATAAACACTAGGAGCTAAAAATAATAATAATAATAAAAAAAAAAAAAAAACAGGTCAGCCTATTTACATCCAGTCTCTGTGTGTGTGTGTGTGTGTGTGTGTGTGTGTGTGTGTGTGTGTATAAACGTGTAACAAGTTCAGAGTGTGTATCTCCGTCTTTGTGTTTGTTCAGGATGGAGGTTCACGTGTGTGTGTGTTTCTGTGTTTAGTAACCTGTGTGTGTGTCTATGTGTGTGAGAGAGAGTGTGTGTGTTCAGTCTGTGTCGGAGGATGAGGAGGTTCCTGTCGAGGAGCTGTCATCAGAGGAGGAAGAGGAGCTGCCACTCAAACGACTAGCCCCGCCTCCTGTGGCCCCGCCTCCAGCTGCCTTCTCTGAAAGGAGGAGATAGAAATGGGGAGGAGTTAATGACCGGTGAACCTGAGCAGCCATCCTCACACACCTTCAAACCGCTTTAATGACGTTTCTGTCCAGGCTCAAGAGATGGGAGGCGTTCTGTTTCCACCAGAGGAACCTCTTGAGGACTTTTTAACCTGCACCTCCTCTGAAGGAACCAAAACACGAGGGCGAGTTTTCTAATAACCTGCATGCAACTGTACTGTCAGAATAGAAGAACCACGTAACACCTTCTCCACTGATGTGAAGAGTTCCTTTTAGTTTTATGCCCTTCATTTTGGACCCCAGAGAACATTTCAACCAAGTGTGGCAGTTTTTATCTTGAGGACTGCAAACTGTGTTAGTCTGCGGCAGGGGGGGGGTTACAAAATGATACTTGGTGGTGGTGCTGCTGAAGTTACCACAGGTGAGCTAAAAAAAAAAGAAAAGAAAAAAGCAGCTCAAAGACCAGAACCAACATGGTGGAAGACAGGTGCCATTATTCTCTGCCCACATGTTCCCACTGCAGCCTCATTTCATAACAAAAGCCCTTCAGCAGATATCTTATTACCTCTGCAAAAATATTTTACCTGGATGATGAAAATATCCTCCCACTTTCTATCAGGCGGGAGGATAAAAAAAGGACGTTAAAAGTTAAATCTGCTGCTTTTTGACTCGTGGGATTTCACACCGTACAGATAAAGGAACCTGTAGCTCTTTGGACAGTAGTCCACAAACTTCAGGCTCTGGTGGCTTTTGATGGACGTGGGACTCTTATGACTGACTGGAGTGTTTTTTTAAAGTTGGTACTTACGCAGTAGCTTCCTCTGCTTCTTCTGCAGGCAGGACTTGACGTAGCGCTCCAGCTCTCGGAGTGTGGAGGGTTTGAGCGTCTCAAAGTCAATCTCGATCTCGTCAGGGTTGGAGTCCCTCAGCGACGGCTCTCTGGTCTGAATGATGTGGACGACGCGGCCCAGCTTCTCTCCTGGCAGCCGGTTGATGTCCAGACTCAGCTGCCGCTTCTCATCGTACGACATCGGCAGTGAGGACTCCTCGCCGTCATCTCCATTGGCTGAGCCGCTGCCTGATGTCTTACTCCCTTTCTTGGGTTGCCTGGAAACAGTGTCACAATGGTTGGTTGGACATCACTAAGTTTATTTTTACCTTTATCAGTTTAATTACCTGAAAACTGAGTCATACCTGGTGGCCGTCACCGTGCTATTGGCTTTTCTGGCTGGGGCCTTCTTCTGATTGGCTGGTTTGGGCTGCTGGGCAGCGGCCTTTGGCTTCTTCTCTTCCTCTATCTTGCCCTTGTTTCCCTTATCTTTTTCCTTCTCTTTCTTCTTCTCCTTGTCTTTCTTCTCTTTCTTCTTCTTTGGCTTGCTGACCGGAGCCTGGGACAGGACGGCCAGCTGCTCGTGCACCGCCTTCAACTGATGGAATAAACTGATTATCAATACCCATCATCTACAATTAATACATAGCGACGCCTGCATCTGGTGAGTCATTCGAGCCATGGATATTTAAAAACATGAATCTTACATTAAAAAAAAAAACATTAAATCTAAAATGTTTAAAAGAAGAAAACCAAGATGTTCTTGACCTGTGATTGGTCGGCAGCACCAACCTGCTCCTGTAGCTCAGCCAATCGCGTGGCCCGCTCCTCCTCAGAGTCAGACGATTCGTCAGAGGAGGAGTTGTTGCTGCTGTCGGAGGAGGCGGTGCTTTTACTGACCACCGGGGTCGTGGTCGGGACTGACGCCTCCAGGCCCTCGTCAGGGATTTTAGCGAAACGCATTTCAAACACGTCCTGAAGGCAGACAGGTTATCAATAACTGATCACAGCAATTGACTGAGCAGGTCAAGGTAGCGGAGTCTCTACGTACCTGCAGTTTGCGGGCCATGGCCACCACCTCATGGTCTGGGGGGTTGTACTTGTAACAGTTGGAGAACATTAACCTGACATCAGTGGCGAAACTCTGAGGGTCGTTGTACTCGCCTTTATCCATCTTTTTCTGTTGGGAAACATGACAAACTTCAGCCCACACAGGCACCAACGCCACTTTTTAGAGACAGTGCCAAATCTCACATTTCGGCGACCAAAGGACCGACACCAATACTGAAGGTTCAGAAGGACCTCATTTTAGGGCTGAGGACATCACAGTGACCACAGAGTAAAGAAAACAAAGATCATACTTTGGTATGTTCCATAGTATTGGGACAGTGAGGACAGTCCCTTTATTTTTGGTGTAGACTGAAAACATTTGGGTTTGACATTAAAAGATGCATATGAGGGGGGGGGGCATCTCAGCTTTTATTTCCAGATATTTCTATGTGGATCTGATCCACAGTTCAGAAGATAGCACCTTTGATCTGAAGCCACCCATTTTTCCTGTGAGCTCAAGTATTAGAACATGTGAGAGACAGGTGTGTTTTGTTGCCTTGGTGTCCTGTTACATTCAGTATTCAAACAATAAATAGCACTGAATGTCTATGCTCAGGTTCAGATTTGGGTTTTGCTTGTTAGTTAGGGGAGTTAGGGGGGTAACCAACATGAAAACCTGAGAGCTGTCTATGGGTCAAAAAACAAGCAACTGTGAAGCTGAGAGAAGACAGAAAAATCAGTCAGCGCTATAGTACAAACATGGGCCATAGCCAGTACAACCTTTGGACATCCTGAAGAAGAATGTCGTCACTGGTGTAGTAAGTAACAGGTCGACCAAGGAAAACTACAGCAGATGATGACCAAAACAAGTGCTGTAAAGAAACCCTAAAAACAGCTGATAGTGATCCCAAACATACGAGCTCATCTGTGAAACACAGTGGAGGTAACGTCATGGCTTGGACTCGCGTGGCTTCTTCTGGGACGGGCTCGTTAATCTTCATTGATGATGTCACACATGATTCAATTCAATTCAATTCAATTCAATTTTATTTATATAGCGCCAAATCACAACAAACAGTCGCCTCAAGGCGCTTTGTATTGTGGGTAAAGACCCTACAATGACATACTGCTGACATGATGTCAGCAGTATGTCCGTCAATTTAAAGAAAGATGCAACCAAACTGATTATCTGATGATCCTTCATTATGCAGCAAGATTATGACCCAAAATAGGGTCAGGGTTCATCAGGGTCAGGAAGGGGAAGGTTTTGACTGGCCTAGTCAATCCCCAGACTTAAACCCTATAGAGCATGCATTTTAACTGCTAAAGAAGAGACTGAAGGGAACAACCCCCCAAAACAAAATGGAAAGAGGCTGCGGTGAAAGCCCGGACAAGTGTCACAAAAGAAGAATGCAAAGTTTAGTGATGTCATGGGTCACAGGCTCGATGCAGTTAATTTAGTCTTATTCACTTTAATCCATTTTAAGTTTATCTGTTCCAATACTTTTGCTCACAAAAAAAAATGGGTGAGTTCAGATCAAAGGTGCTACAGGGCTCTAGCCAGTGGTCGATCACCCAGCGCTGGGCCGTGCTGAGGTCGCCGTGTGCTGGGCTGAGAATTTCTATAATGATCCATCACTGCTATTAGCAAGCTGGCTCTCCCATGCACACCACCCAATCGCCAAAACCAGACTGATTTTTTTTTCCCCCTCTGGCTAGATGGCTGCTCTATAGTATTACTTCATCACAATTTGCAATCTACCTCCGGGCACAACCAGTTTCCCTCACAATGTGCACGTGCAATCTTGCAACGATCCTGTTCACGCATAATTTTGCAAGGCAAAATAGTGACCAGGGTGAAACCGAGGGAGAAGTAGACTCACAAGGATAACACACCCATGTGTTCTTGAGGAATGTTTATTAACAACAGCTGCAGGTAAACCGTGCAGCTTATTTTCAGAGCATCAGCCTAGAGGGATCCACACTCCCCATCATCATCATCATCATCATCATCAAGTCACATGGTCTAATCAGATTCAGGTGCCTTCAATAACCTGTGGGACCAACCATAATACATACACTGATATTATCCAACTGTTCACTGTCAATGAATTAGCTGGCACAGCATTTAGCATTAGCAAGCTGATGCTAATTAGCCCCCACGCCCAAACGCACACATGCGCGCTGGGCTGAAATTTTTTTCTGGCTAGAACCTTGTGCCATCTTCTGAACTGTGACTACTGGGAAATAGAAGCTGAGATGTTGATCTTTTGTCTCATAATGATTTTTGGTGTCAAACCCAAATGTTTTCAGCTTACAGCAGAAATAAAGGGATCTGCCTCAATCTCCAAATAGCGATTCCCAGTATTTTTGGCCTGGACCAGTGACCGGCTCTGAGCATGCTCAGCCTCCCACATGTCCGATTACGAGCTGGCCCGCTTCATGTATGCACAGCGTTCATAACAACAAACGTAATCAAACGTGTGAATCACCCTCAGCCAGCTGAGTGCAGTCATTTTAAAGAAGCTAATATGGCAACTCTGTCCTTCTTGAGAACTGTACACAGTGTCATAAGCCAAAAAAACAAAGGACCTCTTCAAGGTGCAAATTCAGCACCCAGTTAATATTTTTATGACAGCTCCTGTGGTGATGCACCCTGTGTTATAAATCATTAAAGTGCAAATACTGAACTCGCCTTCACTTTAAAAATTAAATCTCAAATCAAAACCACAACTTCTGTTGGGAGATTTGTCCTAAATCATTTGCCCTGCTGAACAGTTTATGTGACCGTGTTTCATCTCACGGATATTCTCTGGTTTTAGTGGTGTCAGGTAATGTCCAACTATTGTCAGAAGGTGGCAATAGTGCACCTTCTGCCCACCACCATTAAACAACAGAAGTAGTAGGAGCAGCTGCAGCCTCCCAGCGTGATGCTTCTGCACTAACAGGAGAAACAGGTAAAGCCAGCAGAGGGTCTCCTGTGGAACTCCATTAAGTAATTAACAATGCTGTAATAATGTTGAGTGAAGCTCAGCCAGGTGAAGCTCACACATCACAGCAGGCGAACGGCTCATTAAAACTCTGCCCTCTGGGCTTGGTCTGCTGTAACACCTCGAGCTGTTTCTGACGTTTTTATCTGTCAGCAGTTTTGTTCATACTGATGGTTTGAAGCTGAGCCTGATGGATTCTCAATTTCACGAGTAAAAAGTATGCGTGTCGACACGGTACAAATGTACAGTTAATTATGCAGCGATAACAATTCACTCATTAAACCTTGGATCAACAGTTTCTGCTCTGATGGTGACTGTTAATGACAATCTATTTTCTTTAAAACAAAAAAAGGTGTCTGTGATATTGATCATTACCAGTATCAGCTGATTCATTTCAGTCAGAAGACTTTCTACAGCGTGTCCTCAACATGTCCACCATTAACCACTATAAACCAGCATTAGCCTCTGACCTCACTCTGATGTCACGGTTGTGCGTTTAGTGTCTCTGTGATGATGCCATTACCCGAATGGTGCTGAGGTCCATGGGGTGTTTGATGATGTCATGGTAGTCATGCAGCTCCAGCGCCTCTGCATCCACGGGCTTGTAGAAGGGCCAGGCGTAGGCAGCATGCTTCTTCGAGAGCATCTCCTTCAGGATGGCGTCGCAGTGTTTCATTTGCTCACCCAGCTTACCGCCCTTCCTCCCCCCGGCTCCAACGCCTCCGGCTCCCACCTCGCCCCCTGCCATCTCGTCTCCGGTCTCCCGCCGAGTCTTGGTGGGGCGGGCGGCAGCTTCACGGCGCGATGAGGCAAGTTTTGCCGGTTTGGCATCCTGAGCGGACGGCGAGTCTGCGCGGCCAGCAGCGATGGCTGATGTGGTCGGAGTGGTGGTGTCGGCTTTCCTCTTCACACCTTTCTTCTGTTAGAGAGCCAGACGTGCAGAGAGAGGGTGGGCTCAGGTATGTCTCTACTATTTCAGGTCATGTGATGCTGTGTCACTGCACATGGCTCTTACCTTAACGACAGGTTGGGCAGATGGCATCATGTTCGCAGGAGGCTGCGGTGCAGATACAGGGGGTGTGGTCTGGACAGGTGTGGGCGTGGTTGAGATTACAGGTGTCTGAGAGGGAGAGGGGGAGGGGTATGAGGGGGAGGGGAGGCTGAAGACTCAGCCTGCTGACTCACTGAAAGAGAGACAGAAGTACTGTTGGTACTGTAGTACTGCAAGAAGTAACAGTACTGTCAATCAGGAATTACTGCAGTATTACTTTTATCAGCATGCATAGTACAAGTCCTGCCCTGTTAAAGTTGGATAATGAATAAACGTCAATGGTTGATTCTGGTTCCTGGACCATTCGGGTTGAGCTGCATCCGAGTGCAGAGTCTGACACCTTCAACCAGGAAGTTCCTATGAAGCGTCTGGAGCAGGAAGTTTGTTCACATGGTCGAGTTTTACAGGGTTCTTCATCCTCAGCTTCCACTAACTGCAGACCAGAGGGCTACACTGCTAAGTCAGATTAACGTGTCAGCGAGCTGTTTCGAGTTTTCTGCGTCACGAAGTGTCAGTCTTTTTATCTGCTACATCACCGTGGTAACCGATGCTGAACAGCTCACCTGGTCGGGAACAGGTGATGTTCGGAGTTTCGCTGTAAAATAAGCTGGAAGCGCCACGTTTACATGGATTCTTTTATTTCCAGCATGTTCTCAGTGTGATGCAGACTCTACCGGGGGAACATGTTTATGTGAACAGCTCATTATTGAAAACTCTGGAGCTCTGAAGTTACAGGAGCTCAGACCGAATGTGCACAGATTCAGTGTCTAAATGTTGTTCTACTTGATTCTAACCTGCTGCTGAGTCTCTACTGGAAACACATACACACCCCAAGAACACCTTTCAGTCACATTCATCTCACTCTGATTTCCACATCACCTTCATCAGCCTGCTTGGCAGAGAGCTTTCATGTTTTTAAAGTCTCAGAGTCACTTTAACAATAATCAGCAGCACTGAGCGCGACTCAACCACAAAATCATTCACTGCAGTTCAAATCTTTTTTCTCCCATCTGTCAGAAATCTGTAGATTAACCGGTTTCTGCAGCGTTTATCTCTCAGATTATTTTACAGTTAATTACGTTCTTTACATGTTTTTATCACCATGTTGTCATCATCGTCTCTGACTGACACGGCCCTTTTTATGTGAGCATGCTCAGAGCCCGGAGGAACAGAGAACGTTGATAACCACCACGGTGATACCCGTGAGCTCTGACTGGCGTTTAGGATTTGAGTCAGTTAACGCGAAGAAAGCTGGGCTTTGTTGAACTTCCTCTGTAGTCATGTCCCTCAGAGCACCCCTCACCTTCATCTTTGACAAACACAATGTTCAGGGCAGCTGTTACATGGATGGTACACAGCTATATGTACCTGCCACACCTGACAATCATTCTTTAAAGAAGCTATAACCTTCCTTCAGCTAAAGGGTAAGTTGTTTCATCTGCTGGTGCACTAACAACCTGGGTCAGTACCACCTCTGCTAGCTGCAGTGTTACCTGCGTTAGTCTCACCTGTGGTGGCAGCCGGCTGTTTGCTCTTGTTCTTGCCTTTGGGAGCCGGGGGCAGCAGAGCAACTTCTTCTTGAGGCATCTGAGCAACTTTCTGCAGGAAGATCTTCTCTAAAGCCTGAGCCATGAGGACGATATCATCTGTGGGCTACACACACACGCACACACGTTAACATCATTACAGCTGAGGTGTGCCTAGTGTCCTGGCTTCACCCTCTTTACCTTGTTGTAGATGTAACAGTTGGTGAACATGGTGTTGAAGTCTTGCATGGCCTCGCTGGCGCTCCAGTAATAATTGTTCTCCAAACGCTTTTTAATGGTTCCCATGTCCATCGGGTTCTTGATCACCTTGTGGTAATCCTGTACACACAGCCATGGTTAAGAAAACACTCATCTGTGTGTGTGTGTGTTTATCATGATCAGAACAATGGTGACCTACGTGTAGACACAGCTTAATGGCATCCACGGGCTGGTAGAAGGGCCAGGCAAACTGATGCTTCCACAGCGTCTTCACCACCACGTTCTGCATGTACTGCAGCTGGTTGGTTTTCCTGAGGGACACGCACAAACACACACAGTCAGCATACAACTTTCACCTGCCTCTAATGGCCAATCAGGACTCGCTCTCAGGTGTGTCCTACCTCCCCGGTTTGGTGGGGTTGGTGACCTCAGGGGGAGGCGGGTTGGTGAGTGGAGGGGGGCTGGGTGGCGCAGCCTCGGGGGCGTCCGACATGGTGGACGACGGTGACGCAGCGATACACCGTGGGACGGTGGCGTCTGACCTGAAGATGAAAAAAAGGATTCCCTCTGTGGGCTGAGGGCAAGTGTGTGTGCACACAGGTGTGTGTTCAGTTCAGGTGCTGGTGATGGCGCTTCAGCTCAATGTGTTCCCCGAAGAGGCAAACTCCCATCGCACGACCTGAGAGAGGGAGAGGGAGAGAGTCAGTATCTTTCGCTGATCCTCACAGGGAAATGAATCCTCTGCTTTAAACCCGCCCTGCCCGTCCGCATGAGTGTGAGGTCATTGACCATTTCCTGTCCTTCAATTCAATTCAATTCAATTTTATTTATATAGCGCCAAATCACAACAAACATTCGCCTCAAGGCGCTTTGTATTGTGGGTAAAGACCCTACAATAACACAGAGAAAACCCAACAGTCAAAACAACCCCCTATGAGCATGCACTTGGCGACGGTGGGAAGGAAAAACTCCCTTTTAACAGGAAGAAACCTCCAGCAGAACCAGGCTCAGGGAGGGGCAGTCATCTGCTGCAACCAGTTGGGGCTTAGAAGCCTGGGCTTCCTCAGGTTTATCAGAGTTAGTTGTTAGCTCACTAGTTTCCATCTAAAGCTGATGCACCGTGTTCTGACTGACGGATTTCTGCACAGATAAACGAAGATGAAAACAGCAGTGACGTTTGGAGGGTTGGCGACGTCGGGCTATTCGACAGATAATGTTGCGCTGACTGTGGTCAGGCTAATATGAACACAGGGAAGACAGAGAACGACGGTTATTCTCAACGTAAGTTCATGTTGAGGGTCCCTGATAGGCAGAGACAAATTCCATCATAAGACAGGAGGAAAATGGACCCAATGTCAGCCCAGAGAACATCTGAGATGATCCACCTACACCACGAGATCAGTCACTAATCTGAGTGTGGTTGGGATTACTGGCTGTGAAAAAGTCCTGATCCTCAGCTTCATGTGTGTACTGCGAGGGATTCTTCTCTGAAGCGTTCAGATATTTGGTGTCCAGCACACGGCAAGATCGCAGGCTGCAATTACACCGCAAGGTTTTAAACTCCGAGATTAGAGTAGCAAGGCCACCTGTGCACACAAAGCCCCTTCATCATGGCAGCAATCAGCTGATACAGCCCTAAACAACACAGCCTGCAGTAAATTTCTCTTAACTGGTAGCATGAAATAAACAATTACGTACATGAAAATATTCCTCTTGAACTAAGCTTCAGTTTGATAAATATTTTATCATTGAAATGTTTCAATAAAATGGCTTTATTAATACCAAAACATCAATGTTTCTCAGAAAAGTCACAGTGCGAGGATTAGCATTTTGATGAACTGTGATTGGAGTATGCATGTTCTACGTATCTGTGTGGGTTCTCTCCAGGTTCCCTGGCTTCCTCCCGCAGTCCAAAGACATGCAGTCAGTGGATTTAGGTTACCTGGTGATTCTAAATTGCCCATAGGTGTGAATGGTTGTCTGTCTCTGTGTTAGCCCTGTAACAGACTGACGACCTGTCCAGGTGTACCCCACCTGTCACCCTATGACAGCTGTGGATAGGTTCCAGCCTACCCCCATAACCCCTTTTTTAAAAAAAAATCAGGTAGCCCATGGTGAGCTATGAATGCAGATAAATTCTAACACCTTAAATGACAGACTGGCAGAAAAGCAGGAAGCTTCCAGGACCAGTCTGGTCCAGTTCCTACACATATCACTCTATGGAGGTTAAAACATCTGCTTTAACACATGTTAGCTCATGAGGTTAGTTAGTGTCATGACTGGGTGTAAAAAGATCCTCCCAGAGAGGCTGAGAGTTTCAGAGGTGAAGACTGTGAGGACCAACAGTTCAGCAGTTTCAGAGGAATGTTTTTCAGAATTGATCATCTCCGGTTCATGACCTGATGAAGACTCAGAAATGTGAGCACACAAGGAACCAGTAGAGCTGCTGGATGTTGGTGGTGTTCAGACCAGATTCTGAGGTGGAGATCACTGCACTGGCTCAGGAACACATCTGAGAACGTAGGTCATCACTACATCCACACAGGAAACTCAGACTCCACCACACAAAGAACACACACAGGACCAAGATCCAGAAACATCTCCACCTCCTCTGAGCTCATTTCAGACAGACTGAGGCTGGGTGGAAACCGTCCTGTGCTCTGACCAAGCTGAGATTCTGAAATCACGGACGCTGCGTCCTCCAGGTAAAAAAGGAGAGGAACAATTTGGCTTGTTCTCAGCGATCAGGTCAAAGCAGAATCCCTGATGGTATGAGGGGGAATTAGTGTACCTGGCAGGGACAGACATCTGTGAAGGCCCCATTAATGCTGAACCACATCTCCAGGTTTAGGAGCAACATCTGCTGTCATCCACAGAACGTCTGTTTCAGGGGAACCTTTTCTTACTTCAGCAGAGCTCATCATCCAACTCCATAACTGACCTGAATACAGTCCAGACCAGGAGGCCCAAAATTCATGGAGGTGTTAGTTTTCCAAATCCGAAAAAACAAGAGTTTGCTTCCAACACTGAAGGGCTGATAATCCATCTAATCTCAGAACATCAGAAACACAAACTGAGACTCTGGATTTTCTCCACACTTCACTCATCTGTCAACTGGCTGATTCGTTAGTCATTTTTAAAGACTGATATAAGACATGGATCTGAGAATTTGATAATTTTATTATCATTTGACCAATCAAATCATCTCTAAGATCCAAACCTCTCACCCATTTACTGGAGTCGACGAATAAACGCGATTCATCAGCTGATGGTTCATTAAATCAGGAAACCTTTCAACCCTCATTACAACTAGACACATCTGCCTCATCTCCCCCCTGCTCCAAACCTTTACCCCTCACCCCCAGTCACCTTAATGCCACCTCATGGAGACTGAGCTCGTTTGATTTCCTAACAGCCACTCAGTGTACGAAATCTAGCTTTTCACACTTATTTTACTTTTTCTATTTGAGGTCTTTACTCTTCATGTATTTACTTTTTGGTTGGCTCCCGTAACAAGAATGTACCAACTGTACGACACAAAAAGTTTATCTTTATTACATGATGAGTTTATTCTGAAACACCGTTTTCTCTTCATAGCTGCTAGTATGATGTATCTGAGGGGTTGTGATTCAAATCGGGGCTGTCAGGATATCTGATGATTTCAATAATGTGCACATGATACTATCAACAATTATGTATGTGTTGTTTCTAATGTGCTACATTAAAGTTATTAATTTTTCAGTGTGATTTCTTTGGCCACAATAATTGTAAGTCTAAAATCATCACTGAGCAAAAATCTGAGGAGAATCGATCTCTGTGAATTCAGAGCAGCTACGTCTGACTTTTACATTTATGAAATAATGCAAGATAACATCAGCCTGTTCAGCCAGACCACAACACCACGAATACCTGCTAACCAACGCACACTGAGGGATCATCTGATCGCATTTTATTTTTGGATAAACTGCATAAGCTCCATATAGTCAGAAAGGTTAGCGTTTTACCTGTTTAAAAGTTCAGTTAAAAATCATGCTCACAGCCACAGGGGTGCTAAACACAGAGCAGCCATATTATTAGGTACACCTGTACAGTCAGCTGCACTGTTTGTTTATAAAAATAGTATTTCAATACCACACTTTAAAAATAAAAATACGGCCTTTTGATGCCATGCGGACGAACTGCAAAAACGTCAGGGCTGAGTTAGTTTTTTTTAATTAGAAGAAAAATAAAACAAAGTCATTTTTATATCAGTGAAAAATGCTGAAAAAGTGCTGTACATACAGCGCATGCCCAAAAGGCATTAAAGTCCCATTGAAAACAAAGCATGCAGTGGACATTTTAAAACTAATCTAATTAATAGAACAAACTGGTCATTAGGTCTGTCTTTGGTCTGTAATTTCTGCTGATTTTCGGCCTTTAAAGCTACATTAGAGGTCAAACTGACAGTTTATTAAAAACAGGATTGCACTGATGTGGACTCGTGTACCTAATAAAGTGGGCATATCCTCCGCACACCTGAACCTGCACTAGAAGAGGTCTTTGAACTCCTGCTACAGATCCTCTAAGACCGTCCCGGGCCCGGAGAGCAGACCCGGACCCGGGGCGCAGCGGCAGACCCGGACCCGTAATAGCAGGCCCGGACCTGGACCCGGGCTCGAGCGGCAGACACAGACCTGGAGCTGTCGTTCCGTGCCCGAGTGGCCCGGAGTGGCCCGGAACGGCAGGCCCGGGCCCGAGCAGTCCAGCAGGAGTCCGGGGAAGGCTGAGTGCTGCTAACAGCCGAGCTAACCACTAAGAATCAGCGCTGCGCACGGCAAACCGTACACATCCTCTCACACATCAGATCACCGACACTCCGGTGCCCGAAGCCGCCTTTTCCCCACGCTGATCGGGGCTAAAGCTCGGTAGCGGCCGCGGCGGCCGCTCCGCTCCAACATCCATTTACCTGCTTTAAAAGATGGCGGGCACAGCACCAGCTAGGTGGCTAACCAAGCACAGCTCTTCTCCGAGGCCGTAATACGTCGCTAATAGTCCCCACAGCGGCCGTGAGGCTGACGAAACGCGTGCTGGGGTTGCTTTATGGGTCGCTGGGCCCTGATTTGGCGCACTTCGGACGCATTAGTGCGGCTGCATTTGCGATATTTGCGAATGATAGCGCTCGATGTTTGGCTAGCTAACGAAGCATTAGCCCGTTAGCTGAGCTTTGTCTGAAGGCGCCGAGCGGCAGCTCCGACACACCGACCGCTCCGCGCCGTCGACCGCTCCCGTCGCCCGCTCACCCCGCTGCTCACGCTCTCACACGCTCTGCACTCGGCGTCTCGGTCCTCCGGCGGTCCCGCGGCGGCTCCGGCGGCTTTCTCGAAGATTTTTATTTAGCCAAGTAGCATAATAGATGAGTTATCAGCTGTCTTGTCTGTACGCAAGCGCAGTGCCGAGCAGCATCATGGATGTTGTTGTGATCGTATTGGCTGGCCTGTTAGATGACGCGCTGTGATTGGCTGTGGGGTGCTTGCTGGACTTTGATTTGTTGCTAGGTGGTGTGAAGACCTGTGATTGGTAGGGCATTCATTTAAGACGCGGTGATTGGCCGAGCCGACGACCGGGCGCTTGTGATTAGCCGGTGAAACCACAGGATTCGGAATGGCGCCGCGAAACGAACTCTGTATCCCAGCATGCACTGCAGCAGCGGCGCCCTGCTGGCTATCGATCAATTATCAAGACTAAACTGATCTCAGATCAATTCGTGAGCAGCTCCAGCGTTAAACTGGTGGCTTTAACGTCACAACAAGCAGCTGTTTGCATAAAAGGACGAAACGTCAATGAGAAAAAGCACAAATTTAAACTTAACAACACAAACAGCTCAAACTCAGCTGCCTGCACTCTGCAGTCCCTCTGTCTCACTGAGCCCAGAGAGCAGGAGTACCAAGGAGATGTTCCTCAGCAGGAGAACCAAGGAGAACTGAGGACGTTCCTCAGTAGAAGAACCAAGGACATGTTCCTCAGCTTGGAACCGGGACACAGCAGAGATCCGCAGTTAGGATGAAGTGATGGAGAATGCTCCTTGAGTCTGAGTATTTTCTGCACAATAAGAAAAGATTTGAAAGCACTGGTTCTGAAGCAGCTCAGGAGCTTGCTCCTTCAATGGAAGGAAGTAAAAGAAGCACTTCTTTTCTTTTAGAAGCTGAACTCTGACCTTGAAGGTCATTGCTCACAGCACGGTTAGACTTCAAAGGTGGAGGAGAAGCACCATCATCTATTTCAAAGGCAAACATCAGAATAAAAAGTAGGTTCTGCAAACCCTGGAAAGGCTCGTGAGGATGTCACAGCTGAGGTGCTGGTGGTTTCAGGACAGTGATCTGGTTGGCTGCCCCACATGCCTGAGACTGCCAGCAGAGACAAAAGCTCTGCAGACAAAAGCTGCCCCTGCATTCAGTGTAAAACGTGTCATTTCATTGTTTTCAAAAAGTAACGTGTTCAGATGGAAATTTCAAAAATTATCTCCATTTACATGGAAATGCTAGAACTGTAAAGTTCTGATGCCTGGTGGCCTCCCGTTTACATGAGAACAGCATGGAATCGATACTTTTTGAAAACGGGTTCCAGAGTAGAGTGTTTTCGAAGTGCTCCGGTCTCCGTTTCCATAAAATCGGGCGAAAACGTGCCCCCTCTTTGAAAACAGGGGCACTGGCACATGCACATTATGGTTGCGACTCCTATATCCACACCGCCAGCTTGTGGACTGGCAATGGGAACTACAGCATTATCATTGTCTAGCATTTCTGTGTAACGGAGATTGTTTCTGGCACCTTTTTGTGGCCTCTGAGTTTTCGTTGTGTACATTCAGTGTTCCCCCACAGTATTTGTGTGTCTTTGTGCTCTTTTAGCAAATTGTTTTGGTCGTTGGTGAGCTGTTCTTTGTGGTGTTACTGCATCAGGTTGTGTATAAACCTTTGGAAACTTTATTTTGTTTCAGGCAGAAATCAAACAGAAACAGCAGATCTGATTATCAAGAAGCTTTATTGTTGTTATCAGAGTGAGTATCATCATCATCATCATCATCATCATCACTCCTGTTGCTATGGACCTGTGTGCTGGACTGCAGGAGGCTGTTAGCATGCAGCAGAGCCGAGCAGACAGACAGGTAGTTAGACGGACAGGGCAGAGAGGTAGACAGGTGGACAGGTAGTGAGGTAGGGGAACACATAGGTAGACAGACAGGAGGACGGACAGACAGACAGACAGGTGGGGGACAGGTAGCTATTGTGTTATTTACATACAGGTAGGCAGATGCATTAGAAAGCTTATTGGCTGTCTTCCAGAGGCTCCGCCCCCCGCTCGTCTGTGTCGGCCAATGCCCTGTGAGGAGGGGCAGGCTCTGCGGGCTGGGGGAGGGGTGTGAGGAGGATGAGGAGGAAGAGGAGGAGGAAGACAAAGAGAGGGGGAGGTCCGGGGGTTGTTCAGTCTGTAGCCTCCCTTCCCCATCTGCCTCACCTCCCAACACCCCCTCCTCCACCTGCCCCCCGCCGCCCCCTCCTCCTCCACGGGACCCAGCGAACTGCAGGTGAGGCAAGAGGGCAGCCGGGGCCTCCTTCTCTCTCTCCCCCACCGCCTCCCTCTCACGCCGTTCGGCGTATAGCGGCGCCTCCAGGCCGAGGTAGGATGCGCTGAGCTGCCGCAGGTCCAGCTCAAAGGGGCTGCCACTGGGCTGCACTGCCGACTCTGCCCCCTGACCTCCAACTCCTCCTCCAGCTGCACCTCCTTTCTTACCCTTACGAGGGTGGGAGGCAGCAGAGGTGGGGAGGCCGTCAGGGAGGAGCGACTGGATCTTTGGGAGCCAACGTTTGCGGACTCTGCGGGCGTTGGTGCACATGTCGGCCGCGATGACATTCATCTCGCTCTCCTTAAAGTTAGGAGCGAAGTTTTGACAGTACACTGAGGAAGAGGAGGAGGAGAGAAGATGAGGAGGAGGAAAGTGGAGGAGAAGGAGGAGAGAAGATGAGGAGCAGGAGAGAAGAAGAGGAGGAGGAAAGTGGAGGAGGAGGAGGAGGAGAGAAGATGAGGAGCAGGAGGAGGAGCAAAGTGGAGGAGCAGGAGGAGGAGAGAAGAAGAGGAGCAGGAGGAGGAGAGAAGAAGAGGAGCAGGTGAGAGATCTCAGTACTTCCAAAATACTCTAAAAGGTAGAAATCATGAGTCACAGTCTGTGTGTTTGAGTGTTTGTGTGTGAGTGTTTGTGTGAGTGTTTGTGTGTGTGTGTGTGTGAGTGAGTGTTTGTGTGAGTGTTTGTGTGTGTATTTGTGTGTGTTTGTGTGTGAGTGTGTGTGTGTGTGTGTGTGTGTGTGTGTGAGTGTTTGTGTGTGTGTGAGTGTTTGTGTGTGTGAGTGTGTGTGAGAGAGAGAGTGTGTGTCTTACATTTGACGGTGTTTAACACTCGGTTGTCCAGGGGCTTCCGGCTCGGATCATTGGTGGAGGAGCGGATTCCTGTCCCACAGCTATTGGCCAGTGTGTTTCTATGGAAACCATAACAACCCAATCAGCACCTATATCAGCTGTAGGTTCCCCTCCTCCCGCCCGCTCTGAGACAATGTGCCTGAGCCGTTATGTAAAGCAGCTGGTGCCGACTGTCAGAAGCTTCTGGAAGATCTCACACAGCCCCAGGTCACATGGTGTCTGATGATGTCACAGCGTCTGGGTCGATATATGTTTCAGAGGCGCATAAAAATGATCGCCAGATAAAATGTGCAGCATATCAGTGCATGTCAGAGGTTTAACGTGACAAGGCGATGCGGTTGATCCATCGGTTTGGAGTCATGAACAGCTTCTTTATGTGAACATGTTTCAGAGGCGTCTGTAATTCACAGCAGGGGCGTCTAACTTACTGCAAGCGTCGGGGCTCCTGACGCTTCAGGGGCCCCTCCCCTCCCAGCGCAGAGGTAGCTCAAACAAGGTGTGAAAATGTGATAGGTAACTCACATAAAACAGAAAATCTTCAGTAACTCATACATGAATAAACCTGCACAGAACATGTTTCAGTCTTTCTGGGGACAATGTGATTATTGTTCCTGATCTCCTGAAGCACGTTAACTCTTATCAAACTAATAGCTGTTTTTACTTTTTCTTTTCTGGCTTCTGAATGTCCAGTAAAAATAAACCAGGGCAATATTGTTTAAAATCAAACTTTCATGCAAATGAAGACAATTCTAATAATCTGAGATATTTAAGGAAATTAAAAACATAAAGAATATTACTCTTCTGAAGCTATTTTTTTACTTTAGTAACAATTGAAAAATCACCTGTCTGCCTGCAAGAGTCTGTAGTTAAATGATCAAGGAAGTCACTGCTGTTGTGCATAAATGTACACAACTTTGGCTTTGGAGACACACCTATGGATTGTACAAAACTTCAGGTGTTTCATAAACTCGAACAGCTGGATTGAACAAACTTAACTTCAGCCTAATCCTGGTTTTGTCAAACCAGGATTAGGGTGCCAAGTCTCCATCAGGAGGGGAATTAAAGCGGTCCCACCCTGGTTTAGCCTGCAGAGGAGCTCAGGCAATGCACGAGTCCACACAAAGTTCTTTTACCTTTACAGAGCGGCGCAGATGCAGTAAAACCGTGTTTAAATATTTTAATAACCTGCTGAGAGTGCGTCAGTTGACATGAGGTCGAGCTTTGTCTGTGATGAAGTGAAAAAACGGATGTCTTCTGACTGGTTGGAGGGTTGGGACTCAAAACCAAGCAAAGGCCATATAGGCAAACTTTGTTTTCTTTAAGTTTAGCTAGGCTAAACACCTGCTGCATCTGTGGCCTTTTTTCCACTGACTGGGTGCCAGTAACAGTATTTGAACTGTTCAGCGTTTTTTCCACCACTTGGTGCTCGGCCAAAAAAACGGTTTCAACTCCAGCACTGCAAGCTAGCTGGTCTCGAACCAAGAATGCTTGTATGTTTATGTGTATTTATGTGTAGTGGACCTGATTTGATTGGGACGTCTTGGCCAGGTCGTGTTTGTAAATGAGAACATTTTTACCTGGTAAAATAAAGGTTTAAAAAAACAAAACAAAACGCGTGACGCAAGCGGGAGAAAGGCATCACTCTGCCATCTCAACGTAAAGTTTTCCACCACTATTTCACTGCATGGTGTGTATTACATGAGAAAAGTGATGCGATTTTCACAGCTGTGAATTAGGTTGGGCTCTAAGGCTGAACTTGCTGCTTTGTATCAGTTCATATCACAGATAAAAGGACGCAAAATGCGTACTTGTGGTCTTAATCGTAATCGCTGTCTGTGTTTACCTTGTACCGCACACAGATGCTGCTGTAGTTTTGTTTGGACTGTAAAATGTGTTCGCAGCACAAGAAAGGGGAGCGTGTTCTCCCACGTTTGTGCCCTTCGGCTTCCGTTCCCGGACAAGGATCCGCCCACACTCATACCAGCTCGAAAAGCACAGTGGAAACGCAGGCCCGTTTTTAAGCGGTTCGCCGGTTCACTGAAACCAACACCAGCACTGGCACGAGCACCAGCACCTCGGCAGTGGAAACATCGAGTGTGTGACTCACTCAGCTAAGAGCTCACCTGTCAAAGAAAGTAGCCAACAGCCTCCTGAGCAGCACCTTGTGTTTGACACCAGCACACAGGTGACAGTTCATCAGCTGACCTCGGGTCATGAACACACCTGACCCTGAACACACAAACACAGAAGTCAGCATATGTCACATGACTTGGTTACATGTGTCTGAGGTGTAACTGGACAGGTGTTCTGCTATCCTACCTGCTACCAGCTCCACCTTCTCTCCCGGGTCTCCCTCAGCGTAGAGCGACGGATGGCAGCGATATCCAATCTGACTGATCAGACTGGCAGGAAGCGCCATATTGTCCCGACCAACTAGCACACAGGGCCGACGCTCGTTAGCCAATGGGAGGGGGAGCATCTCCATCTTTTCTTGGACTAAAACAATGAGAAACAGGGAGGGGAACGTAGCACAGAGTGTGAGCAAGCCCAGGAAGTAACATTACTAAAACATCAAAAATGTCAGTGGGCCCCATATGAGGTGACTGGTTATAATTCTTGTTGGGGGAGTCAGTGAAATAACATTAAAAAGATGGAAAATGACCAAAAAGAGACAGAGAAGCCCAGAGGATCATGCTTACCATGAAGACCACTTGGACATCATTTTTACTTTCAGGAAAATTATTGGTCCAAAGGACCTAAAACCTTTACCTCCTCTAAATTTTTTTTCTTTTTTTGGGGAGGGGGGGGCTTAAAGATAAGGGTGGTTAGACTGCTTCCCCCACAGCCTGGATAAGAGGTAGATGAACATGGATGGCTTGACAGGTAGATTCATTGCTATGCAGATGATACCCAGCTTTATCTATCCATGAACAATGATGACACACATCACTTCGTTAAACTGCAGGAATGTCTTAAAGTCACAGATGCCTGGATTACCTCTAATTTCCTGCTTCTAAATTCAGCTAAAACTCGAGCTACTGTACTTGGCCCTACAAACCTTAGAAACATGGTGTCTAACCAGATATTTACTCTGGATGCTATTACCTTGGCCTCCCTGGAAAGACTTCAGTTGATCCAAAATGCTGCAGCTAGAGGTTCCCTGTTAAATCCAGACTTGAATTTAAAACCCTTCTTCTTACATACAAGGTCTTGAATAATCAGGTCTCATCTTATCTTAAAGAACTCATAGTACCATATCACCCCAATAGAGTAGTTCGCTCTCAGAATGCTGGCATTCCTAAGGTATTTAAAAGTAGAATGGGAGGCAGAACTTTTAGCTTTCAAGCCCCTTTTCTCTGGAACCAGCTCCCAGTTTGGCTTCGGGAGACAGACACCCTCTGTATTTTTAAGATTAGGCTTAAAACTTTCCTTTTTGATCAAGTTTATAGTTAGGGCTGGATCAGGTGACCCTGAACCCTGCAATAGGCCTAGGCTGCTGGGGGTTTCCCATGATGGACTGAGTGTTTCTTCTTCACTCACCTCTTTTCACTCTGCTTATACCCCAATCTGCACATAATTATTAGTTATTATTAATCTCTGGCTCTCTTCCACAGTGTGTCTTTTGTCCTGTCTCCCGCCCCTCACGCCCAACCGGTCGCAGCAGATGACTCTCCCTCCCTGAGCCTGGTTCTCCTGGAGGTTTTTTCCTGTTAAAATGGAGTTTTTCCTTCCCACTGTCGCCAAGTGCTTGCTCATAGGGGGTCGTCTGAGTGTTGAGTTTTCTCTGTATTATTGTAGGGTCTTTACCTTATAATATAAAGTGCCTTGAGATGAATGTTTGTTGTCAATAAAACTGAATTAAGATGGATGGATGGGTGGATGGAATACTCACTGTAGTGGTTTCCTGGATGTCCATAAATGTGCTGATAGAGTCCAGGGTGGACAGCATTGCTGTAGTAATCCTCCTCCAGCTCCTCCTCGGTGGGGGGGTGGGATGGAGGGGAGTCTGTGGGGAGACTGGATCCTCCTGGACTGGAGCGCCCCCCGCCTGCTAGCAGGTAGGACTGCAGACCTGGAACCAGCCCTCCACCTGCACTCAGGTAACACAGAGCAGTGCTCCTGGAGGACTGGGAGGTCTCCTGCAATGTCCACTCTGAGGAGAGAACCAGCAGGAGGAAACATGACATCCACTCTTCCAAAGGGAGCACATCACAAACCTCCAGCAAGGGCAAAACACTCATCACAGGACAGAGCACACAGCTGAGGGTTGGAGACATTCATCTGGGAATAAGTCTAATCACAGGGATCAGTCACAGGTATATCTAATCTAGGTCCCATTATACAGAGTATAAAGCTTAATACATCATGTATCGACTCATTGGCTGTCAATTTGTCACTCACAAGGCAAATCCTTCCCTGCTTCCTGCTTCTCTATGACTCTAAGGGGACCATAATGTTAAAAAAAAAAAGTTTTATTCAGTGAGACCTGAAAGCAGTGAAATGAGACCAGAAACTCTGCAGCAAAGAGTTTCCTGAGCTCAGAGATTATGTGAGCAGGAGACTCATTTTCTCATGCTGGATAGGCCTAGTTGAGATAAACACTATCCCTGGGATTAGAGTCAAGGGATAAGAAAAGTGAACAGTTCCTAAATAACTGTTTAACCCTCAGCTGTGTCCAAAATGAACTCTGACTCACTGTGGGTTACATGTGAAACGTTGAACCTATCGTACCCGACTCTGTTACCCTCTAACAGCCTGTGGGCTGATTTCTACGTTAAGGACTCGGGACGACTTTCCCACTAAAATCCAGAGGATGTGAGATTTAAGCCTCCGACATTCAACAATTTTGATGTGGGTCTGCCTGGTGCTGATGTCAGTGTGACATCAACCAGTCATTCTCAAGGGAAGTTAATGGAGCTTTGATTAGCGGCTAGCATGAGCCACGCTGTGTATTGCTACCATTTTTCACATACAGCAGGGTGAATCCCGCAAACCTGGCTATGTCACCTCTCCGGATCCTTCTGTTACAGGATTAGATCATCTAATGCAAGCACAGTGAACTGCTGAATCCACAGCTCAGTTCAGCAGCATAGTCAAAGTGAAGAGGGGTGAGAGTGCTGAGGCATGTGCGTGAATTCTCTCTGCAGGGTTTCTGAAGTCACGCAGAGACACTTTAAATATCCATGTTGCACTGAAATCAATACAACACACATGACACATAAACCATCAGTAATTTGTAAAAGTTTTCCTTCTGTTCTGCATGGTTAGGGTTAGGGTGGGTGGGAAGTCTTCCCCTCTGCCTCGTTCAGGTGAGGACTTTGAGCTGCTTTCTTGACTTTGGACAACAAAAAGCAACATGACAACAGTAAAGGAACAACAAAAGAGCAAGCAGAATAATGTGTCCAGCAGAAGCATTTAGAGAAAAGATTTCCTCACCTGGCCTCATCTCCTCCTCCTGCTGCTGCTGCTCCTCCAGCCTCCTCAGCAGGAGGCGTGTCAGCTCGCTCCTGTTTGATCCTGCTGACAGCGAGAAGCAGCTCCTCGGGGCTCAGTGCCGGCTGGTCCGGACTCACTTCCTGCAGCTGGGGGGGCCGTGCTGCTGCTGGGCCGTGGGGGCATCAAAGCCCCCGAGTTCATCTGCTGAGGTTGTCTGTAAACACAAGTGTTTAAATAAAATTAAAAAGAGAAGCTAAAGTACATAAAGCAGCTGTAGTTCCTCTAATTACCAGTAGATGTTGCTGATGGGATCGGACTGTACTGCAAACCTTAAACTTTCCTCCGGTCAGACCCACCTGTGAGTCACAGCAGAGTGGTGAGGAGGAAGAGGAAGCCTTCATCATCATCAGCTCCATGCCACGCTCCACGATGTTCTGGATCTGCAGGTACCCGGCAGTGTACATGAGCACCAGCTGCTCGCTGGCCGCCATGCTCAGGCGCCCCGTGTAGCAGAAGGACAGAATCTGCTGGAAACATGTTGGTGTCACTGAGGACGGCAGCTCAAACACCGCCTGGGAGGAGGATGCGGAGGAGTCAGAGGAAGAGGAGGAGTCCGCCGCAGAGCTGAACAGATCTCTAAAGTAGAGTGAGGAGGCAGCGAGGACGGCCCGATGCGCCTTGAAGGCCTGACCCTGCACAAGGATGGAGACATCGCAGTAGTGACCCAGCAGCCGCTGCTCGTTCAGGCTGCCCAGCACGCTGCTGCCAAAGTCGGGGATCTCCACCTGCAGAAGCCCCTCTGACATGATGGAGGTTGTCGGCCCGCTGAGGTTGGAACAGGAGGTGGACGGTGGCTCAGACTAGCCGGTGGCTAGAAGGAGACGGTCCTGATGAGCCAGAGTTAGACTGAGGGATGAAGATGACAGGGCGTTTAGGTGTCAGGGATGCTGCAGAAAGTTCCTCCAAAAAGTTTCAGATCCATAACGCTGGTGTGCAGCAAACGGTGAGATCAGAGGTCAGCGAGGAGGCGGGGGATTCAGGTTCAGGAGGAGGTGGTAGATCATCAAGATGGAGGTCAGCTCAGTAAAGAGAAACAGCTGGAACATGAAGGGGGAGATAGGAGGAGGAGGAGAGGTTAAAATCCTCACAGCTTCACAGCTTCTCATGTGTCTGCAGAACAAACTGAGGACACATTTATCCCACGTCTCCTCCCTCACTGAATAAATTAAAATTCAAACATGGAGAAAACCTCAAACCTCCTGCAGATAATCGAGTGTCTCCTCCAGAGTTTCTCCTCTGATCTGCTTTCATATGTTAAACTATCTGTAGGACTTCAAGTTTATATAAACCGGCAGTTTCACTGATGAAAACTCCAACAAACAGAAGGCACACTGAACACAATCAAACGTTTTTATCACAACCCGAACAAACATCCCAACACGAACGTGCCCACAACAGCATCAGGAACATCCGTTCACCCATTAAAACCGGAGATAACTTTAATTAAACTCATCAAACAGCTGTCAGAGTGTTTCTGTCTCACATGCCTATTTGTTCAACTTTAAAAAGCTGAATTATTATTTAACATGCTGCAGCTGATAAATATTATTTTGTTTTAATATGAGTGACAGGTCAACACATCTGTGAGTGCAGAAAGAAAAGGTGCCCTTTGGTTTGCAGTTTCTTCAAAGTTTATTAATAATCAAACGGAGCAGAAAAATTGAGATCTATAATGAGTGGACAGTTTAAAAAAAAAAGTCGTTTTAGTGGTCTCTAAATTCTGAAGGCTGATTGAAGAGTCTCTGAATTCAGTTTGCTTTGAATATTAAAATTAAATAAGACCAAAAATCTAACATGAACTCTGTTTACTTTTTTTCTACTTTTGTACCAAGCTGATGTCAGCTCATCCCAGATTTCCTAATATGGTCATCTACAGACATCTGCACAGTTACCAAATACATGACAGCCAATCATCATCCTCCTGGGCTGAAAAATGAGAGCACCAACTTTCCCCTGATGGCCAGCAGAGGCGCCACAGGGAGTCAGTCCCCATAGACTCCCATGTTAAAACTTTCCAGCAGAAATAAACAGGTTTACAGCTGATACAGAAACTGCTTTGGTCTGTGCAGATAATTTTCGCCCTTCATAACAGCTGTAAGGGGGGGATGTTTCTACAACTCATCTGTTTAAATAAAGTTTACATTATTGGGGGCGTGGCCTCTCTGACTGACAGGTGACACAATCAGCTGTAGCTGCTAGCTGTCTGCTAGGCTTCCCCTCAGCTAACTGGAGTCCCTGAGCTGGACCTCTGGAGTCTGTTTGTGCTGTTGGAGCCTTTTGGGGCATTTTTAATGCAATTATCTGACCAACAATATGGCTGCTGTGTGCTTCAATGGACTAACAGACTGTCCACGAAGGCTGAACTCCAGTTTGCTGAGTGAAATTCTGGAATTTTGATTGGATGTTACTGATTAGCAGGTAACTGAGGCTGCGTGACACTCCTGTGCGGTCTGTGGATAACTTGGCACCCCATCCTCTTGTCCACATATAGTCACACGTCGAATGAAAAACCAGCATGGTGGTGACTAAAATGCTGAAACAATGAAGGTTCAAAATATTGTCTTTTGATGTTGTTGTTGTGGCTACATCAGAAATGTGATCAGAGAGCAACACGGCATTCAAATAATGCTGAAGTGCTGTCTCAGTAACGCAAAAATGGTGGGAGAACATCTTTTAAAGCATTATCTTCAGCAAAGTCAGCAGCATTTTTAAAAGCAGTTTTTAGATGTGGCTGATGACTGTGTTTGCAGTTTTTAAGTCTCTGTGACCTTTAAAATTAAATTTAGACAACCCTTCAAAGTAATGTTCTAACAGCAGAGGCAGTTAAGAAGGCTGCTGAGCAGTGAGGCTTGCTTCTTGAAGGACTTTTGTACAGCTCAAAGATCTGGGAGCTGCCCTTTGGTAGGCTCACAGAAGCTGGTCAATCAGAAGAAAGTGGGCTGTGACCTAACAGCAGAGTCAGCATTTACATCATGCTTAAACCTGTCGGTATGTGAGGTGGATGTGTGGGAGAAGCACTAAGATGTAAATAAACAGGTGAAGTGCAGACAGAGAGGTGTTTGCTCAGTCATGTGATCAGGTGGCAGCTTTCAGTCTGACTCATTATTCACTAAAACACTGAGCTGAAGTCTGAAGCTCACAAACACGGAGGCTTTCAAAAGGAAATCTATTCTCGTGTGAGTCATCGAGCAGCCGGGTCGGCCTGACTGACGAGGGTCATCACGACCACTTCAGCTCATTAGTCTCCTGCCTTCTGCCTGTCTTTGGCTTTGCAGCCAGATTGCAGTCCACATGCTTCTGAGACGGTGAGGATTCTGGGCTGGAATCACCATTATTGATAGATCTGATTAGGTCATGTAAATGGGATCTGTGCTGCCATGAGGTTTATCCAACCTGTAATATGAAGTCAAGGAGTAGTTTTTTTAAACATTAACCTTGGAAATTGTGATTTTTTTTTCTTAAATGATTATTTTCCAAAAATTGGTCTTATTCACTGTTAAAAAAAACAAACAGATTTACGTTCAGCCAACTTTCAGCCTCAGTACGAATCAGGAATGCTGTGATTACACCGAAGCAATGCCAAAGTGTGGGCTGCTAAGGTATGGCACGTGGGCCATTTAATGACTTTAGAATTTGAAGGAATACATCATTTTAACAGTTGTAACTTTTTGAAGCTGTATAAAATTACAGTATAAGACTTTTATATGCTGAATCATAGAATAATCATTGTGGTTTACATTGTCAGGATAAAATCCTTTGGGATTGGTTCCAAAATCAAACAGATTTCCTCTTAAAATCTTCCTCTGCAATCCTGAAGCACTCTTTGACTTGTAGTAATTTAACATTTTAGAAGGAACCTGAACTCATGAAACAGCCACAGGATTTAAATACTTCTTACTCCCTGTTATTCTTCTTTTTCTGACCAGTTTTTGATAGTTATTAGTTGGATCAAGCTTCATCTGGAAAATAAGGCTGTTCAACAAGTAAACCATCAGAAGAGCAAAGCCAGTAAGTGTGTGATGGTCAGAGTTTGAATAAAGATTTGGGGAGGCCAGCTTTGGGTCGGAAGGTTGCCATATATGAACTGCCCGAGGTAAAAAGGTTATGGCTAGTTTATGGCAAAAAGGTCATTTTTAATCCTTCCAACTTTATTCATTTTATAACCCGTGAACCCTCTATCTGTGAAGTAACTCAGGCTGTCTGTAAAATTAACTGATTGATTAATTAATACCATTAATTATTTTTATGGTTATTAAACTATATTTACATACTTTATACCTTAAGTGTTTCATTTTGACTGGACCTGGCTCTCAGTCAAAGGTGTTTAATGGGAACACTTTGTATTTTGTTCAGGTGTGCCACAGGGATCAATATCAGGACCGGGTCTATCAATTGTTTTCATTAATAAGGTCTATTTTCATGCATGTCTGTTTCTACACAGGTGATCACTGACAATATAGCAAATTTAGTAGTAGATTCATATTTTGCATTAATAACCTAAGCCTCCTAAATTAGTAGCTAAAGCCTTGAAATACCCCTCCCCCAATCCACGTGTGCACGCTGTGGGTGTTGCTGCACTAGTGTTTATAGAAACAGCAGCTGCTGAATGCATTAATTTCCAAGTTGGTCGACTGTAATTCAAAAAACACAAAAAATAGATTTTTGGGGGGGATTAGTTCAGTTTTTGCCTGAGACTGAGCTCCATCTTTCTTTAAGTTCCTGCGACATGAAGGAGAAAATGCAAGAACAAAAATCTGTCTGTTAGGGACTCCAGGGATCACTTCGAATCACTGTTGAGCTCATGAAGATTGTGACTGGCAATAAAAATGTCCCATCCTTTTGGTTTGGGATGCTCTTTGATTGTGTTTGTCTTTTCAACACAAAACTTGTGTACATGAGGTGATTTTTTTTTTAATGAAGCTCGAAAAACCTGGTGAACTAAATGTGGACTTAGCTATAGTGTGACAATTTTTTTTATAAGGAACAAAACCTTCCTTTAGACCATCTGTGTTTTAATTGAGCTCCTACCTGAGCAGGGACAATGAAATGTTATAATTACATCTCTTGAACTCAAACTAAGATATATGATATCTTAGTTGTTGTGGAAACACAACAACATCCTCCAAAAGTTTGTTACCCCTGGGGAAATTTCTGTGATGGAAACTTTCTTAACAGCCAACTAGAGAGGCAAACTGACAAAAAGTTCAGATGAGGAAGAGTCCAGCAGATACAAATAAAGACTAATAAAATATGAAGGGGTTCCACAGGGATCAACATCAGTTCCACCGGTGTTCAATAAGTTTAATCTTTTGTTTCTATGCAGATGACACGATCCTGTATGAAAATTTCAAAGTCACGCTGACTGTAACAAAAAAAAGGGAAAATTTGTGTACATATGCATGAAGAAAATATGTGCACAGTCAGATGTTTTCAGCACTTCTAAGAGTTCACTCTTTGTATCTTTCTTTAAGTTTTCTCATGTTTCATTTGGCCATGTGGTAAAAATACTGACTCAATTCTATCGCTAATCAGTCAGGCTTTTGTTAGGGTAGAGATCATTTCATTTAAATCCAAACTTCAGTTATAAAGTTAAAATTTGTTCTAAATTTAAATAGTTTTTCTCAGTTTTCCAAAGAGTTTGGGAATATGAAGGAACCCAACAAAACTTATCTTCTTAGTCAAAAAACAAATGCTGAAATAGGATCACGTTTACAGTTTTGAGGCATTGCCTTGAGGAAACTATTGTTGTGCATTGGCACGATATAAATAAAACTGAATTGAATTGAACTGAATTGTGATCCTGATGCAGTGTTTGTCCTTTCGTAAGAGAAAAGCTGATGTTCTGTGTGTTCAAGTTCAAAGTGATGGGCGGTCTGCTGCCCTACAGGTCAAACAAGATAGTTTGTAATCTGTGTGTCTATCATCATCTTACTCTCCACAGAAAGTTCCACACTGCTGCACAGACTTAAAATTTAAACAGCATCATTCCTGGGATAGTCTCACAGTGACACCTTGCTCAGTTTCATAGGGTTTTAATTCGCCTGTGTGTGTGTGTCTGTGTGTGTGTGTCTGTGTGTGTGTGTGTGAGAGAGAGAGAGAGAAAGACAGAGATGTGTGTGTGCAGTGTTGAAGAGACCATGTGATCACACCATGGGGTTTGAGTTCTTTAAAGACATAAAAACTAAAGTCTGTGTGCATACGGAGCAACAACGGACTTTCATTCCCCGGGTTTATCCTTAAGGCTTCTCCTGCATGATGCCTGGGAGGAGCTGCCTGAAACACTGAACTCGGGGAGCAGAGCTCTGTGTGCAGTTATGACATAATCATCCATGAATTTACTGATTTACCGTAAATAAACCATGGCCAGAGACATGGACACTGAGCCAGACCTGTGGTCCACTATAGCCCAACAGAGTCTGCTCCAGTCCAGAGAAAACCACTTAAACCCAGGACAGTCTGCTAAGGTCTAGCAGAGACCTCTACAGTTCAGGATGGCCATCTACAGTCAGGGACAGTTTGCTAAAGTTCAACACAGTCCTCTGCAGTCCACCACAGTGATGAAAGTCTCCTATAGTCTAACAGAGTCCTGTATAATCAATTATAGTCCACTACAGTCTAGAACAGTCTGCTAAAGTCCAGCAGAGTCCTCTGCAGTTCAGAGCGGGTGTCTACGATCCATGACAGTGCATCACAGTCCAACCAAGTCCTCTTCAGTTCACTACAGTTCACAACAGTTTCCTAAAGTCAAGCACAGACCTCTGCAGTCCACCGCAATCTAGGAAATTTCCTATAGACGAGCCGAGTCCTCTACAACCCGCTGAAAGCCAGCAGGGTCCACTATAGTCCACTATAGTCCACTACAGTTCTGGACAGTCATCTACAGTCCAGCAGAGTCCTCTACAGGGCTCTAGAGTTCAGGACACTCTGATACAGTCCAGCAGAGTCCAGGACTGCTTGGGACAGTCAGCTACAGCAGAGTCCAGGTGAGTGGAGTCTCAGAGTGGAGCTCAGTGTTTGTGTTGTTTACAGAGCAGCTGCAGCAGACAGACAGACAGACTGAGCAGACAGACAGCTCAGAGTGAGAAACAGAGTTTGACAGAGCGACAGACAGGTTAAACAGACAGTTTCAGAGTGCAGAGACAGACAGATAGACAGAGACTAAAGAGACAGCCAGAGGAGGACAGATGTCACACAGAGAGACACCACCTTACCTCCTCTCTGCTCCTCTTCCTCCTCTGCTTCTCCTCCATGCAGCAGGCAGGACGGCTGGCTGGGAGAGGTTTTCTTCTTCTCCTGCGCTCAGTCAACGCATCGTCTGGTGTGTCACAGGAGAGGGGGGGGAGGAGGAGGAGGGGGAGGCAGAGACACAGCAGACAGCCGAGGAGGAGGAGTCATCTGAGGACAGCGAGGAGCTAATGCGGCTAACTGCCCTGCAGAGGACGAGAGAGGGAGAGAGAGGGGCGGGCGAGCATGCATTACATAGAACACGCTGCAAGGTTGAACATTACTCAGGAAAACACGCTAAACACACGTGTAGACTTTCACACACATCACTGCATCTGTGTGTTAGTGTGTGTGTGTCTGTGTGTGTGTCTGTGTGTGTGTGTGTGTGTGTGTGTGTGTGTGTGTGGCATGACTTGGCCAAATGCACAGCGCTGCATTGCAGTGCCGAGGCTGAGTTGGCATGCCGAGTACATAGCGTGCATACTGCGACTGTGTGCCAGGCTGACACACACACACACACACACACAAGTTTTTATGGCTATCTCTGTGAGGACATATGTTGTATATAAATCCACCCAGAGCCCCTCACCCTGACCCCAAAACAAAGTTTGAACATTCAAACAGTCCTTCAAAGGAGTGTGACACAGAGAGGCCAAAATGTCCTCACTCTGATGGTGAAACACTCACACCTGGTTCTCACAGTGATAGTTACACAATCACACACAAACACAAAGCAGCAGTTTTGCAGCCTCAGCTTCCATCAACACATACAGTTTCTAACACGAGAGCGAGACAGTTACTGTAGAGAGAGACAGACAGGGCTGGTGTCTGTATTTAATGGGTGGGTGGATGCTGAATGTGTGAGGGAGGGGGAGGAGGAAGAGGAGGGGGTGCTGAGGCTAAATAAGGATTTGTACAGTAGCTGTGTGTGTTTGTGTGTGTGTTTTCATGTCTTGCTGTGTTTGTGTGGACATATTATGGCTGAAATCTGCCATGCTGAGGGCATTCCTGTGCTGTGAGGACATTGTGTTTGGTCCTCAGACCTATAAAGGCTGGTTTAAGGATCCAGAACCAGCTTTAGGTTCAGGTGAGGTCAGGTTAGGGGTCTGTGAATGCATGTCTGGTCACACCACACAACCAATCAGCTTGCTACCTGCTGACGTATGGGCCATGCAGTCTGAGCCTCTCCCTCCTCGTAACGTGCTGCAGCTTTTTGTCTCTTGTTTCTGTGAGCAGACGTGATCTCCCAAAAACTCTTCACTGGTCATTCTCAGACTCTCCAGCTCTGCTCATGTGCAGCTTTGAGCTCAGAGTTTAAAACCTCGCAGTGTAACTGCAGACCGTGACCTCATCGTGTGCAGTTTCACACAACAAAAATCATACAGGCTAGCAGTTCCATCCTTAGATGAACTGAAGGAAAGGGGTTGAGCATTTTAGGTTCAACTCCAGTGACCCAGTCACAGTGGTCCTAGAGAATGATGGGACAACAGTAGAAGATCAAGCCTACTTTTTGTGTTTACCCTCAAACACGAATGGTGTTATGGTACTGAATGACAAGGAGATGGTCTCCACTTCACAAGGTTGATGGTGTCGCAGCTCGGCTAGCTAGGAATTCTGTGATGCTGGAGACTGAGGCCCCGTTGACACGACAGTGTTTTAAAATGAAAACGATGTGGTTTTGATGCGTTTCGGCCTCCCGTTTACACGAAAACGGAGTGAAAATGATGCGTTTTGGAAACGGGGTCCAAAGTGGAGCATTTCAAAAATGTTCCAGCCTCCGTCTTTGTGTAAACGCACGAATACGATGCTTTTTGGAAACGGGGGCACTCGCCCATGCTCACCATGGTTGCGACCGCCACGGTTTTCCACACATGCACTAAAATAACAGCAACAATCACAATGGCGGGTTCATTAGTGCTTCTTGTGCTGCTCAGTCTTTTGAACATAACTTAAACTTTAACTTAAATATCTGCGTACTTTGAGTGGCACGATTCCCAGTCAATATTTTCCTGTTTTTGCAGTTTTATAATTTAGTGTTGTGTGCAGCAGCGATCCAACCTCGTCGTCAGTCCGCACAAAGCTTCTCGCATTGACCTTTTTGTAAATAATGAACAAATCTTTGCCGCACATCCCACTGAGTCCCTCCACGGGTGTTGCATAAACAAGCTTTGCAAAAAAAAAAAAACCACACCGCCAACTTGTGGCCTGGCTGTGGGAACTACGGCGTTTTTATCGTCTCTGCCATCTCTGTGTAAACGCAGATCGTTTCTGAAACAGCTCCGTGTAAACGGGAGGTCGAAACACATCAAAACAACACTGTTTCCACGGGAAACGTTGTCCTGTAGACGGGGCCTGATACTGTGGATACCTCCAGTACTGTAGCACCCTGGTGTGAACTGGCTCAGCACCTGAAGCAGGATGTGACCAGCATTATTCTCATGTCTGAGGTGGACCTACAGACACCAAATATCTGAACGCTTCAGAGAAGATTCCCTCTCGGTGCGGATGTGAAGCTGAGGATCAGGACTTTTTCACAGCCAGTAATCCCAACTGCACTTGGCAGCTTACTGACTGACCTCGTGCTGTGGGTGGATCATCTCAGATGTTCTCTGGGCTGATGTTTGGTCTATTTTTCTTGTCTCTGCCCATCGGAGACCCTTAACATGAACTTACATTGAGAATAGTTTAACCACCATCCTCCATCTTCCCTATCCTGAAGTGTTCATATTAGCCTGACCACTGCTCTGTAGTTAGCCATCAGCTAGCACATCATTATCTGTCGACTAGCCTGACATTGCCAACCCTCCAAACATCACTGCTGTTTACGTTTCATCTTTGTTTAAGCCCAAAGTTACATCAGAGCTGCACATTTAGCTTTTTACATGGAAACTGGGATTTTTGCACCAACAAGGTGATTCCCAAAGCTCAGCATGGTGTGCAGTATGTCCTTAAAACTAAACCTGAGGAAACTGGACAAAAGAGAAGAAGAAGTTTGAGGCTTAAAAAAAAAAAAACTATCTATATAGCAGATGAACAGTATCTGAAAGTCACATCCTTAAGAAACAGGAACAAATCCTCCAAAGACCTGACGCAGGACCTGAGAGATGCAACTGGACCTTCATGCAATGGACCTGATCCATCTAGTGTTCACTGAAGCCTCATCAGAAATGGTCTCGGTGGTTTCAGTGGAAGGGCACATTTGTGAGTCAAGCACTTCTGATTTGAAGCTTTCCTTTTCAGAGGAGCCACAGTATTCAGTCGTACAAAGTGATGATGTGAAACAACCGACTTAGCAAGCTGCTCTGCACTGTGTTGGCACATGGCAGCATAATAATGGAGGAATTAGATCCTTAAAATTAGTTACAGCAGTTTCAGAAGGACTTCTACTGTAATGAAACTTATTCCCCACTGCTGTGTAATCACTTAAAGTAGATTTAAATTTTATTAAGAAATGATCAGACAAGGTTTTCAGGGAATACTGTTAAATGTTCAGTTTCTATGCCATATACTAGAAGCAGAAGGGGTGAACTGCTTCTTTACTTTTGTACCGTTTTCTCATGTCTGTTGCATTAGGTACATGTCCTTTGTTTTCCTTTCACATAGAGTTTAAGTAGCACTTCCTTTGAATTTAGCTGGTTTTGTTAGTTATTTTGGCCTTGGTTCACCTGGAGTTTATGCTTTAAGTTTTTGGTGTTGACCCTTGACCCAGAGTATTAATAAACCTCACCTTTAAATATGAATAAAATAAATTAAATACTGCACTCGGTTTTTTTTGGGTTTTTTTCTGGTTTTAATGTATAAGAGCATTTCTGGACACACAATACACAGAACCTTGAAGCAGATGGGCTACAGCAGCAGAAGACCACACTGGCTGCCACTCCTGTCAGCTAAGAACAGGAAACTGAGGCTACAATTCACAGAGACTCTCCTAACTTGGACCACAGAAAAGTGGAACAGTGACTGGTCTGATGAGTCTCGATTTCTGCTGCAACATTCAGATGGACCCAAGATAACACCATGCTACAAAGCTCAGATCATCTCAAACTGGTTTCTTGAATACGATGAGTTCACTGTACTCAAATGGCCTCCACAGTTAGCAGGTCCCAGGTCAGTAGAGCACCTTTGGGATATGGTGGAATGGGAGAGTCTCATTATGGATGCAGCCAATAAACCTAAGACAATTCTGACGGAATAAGGGGGTCCAAACTGGTACTAGCAAGGTGTACCTAATAAAGTGCCTGGTGAACGTATGTAGAAAGAGCAGCATATATACTATATGTTTCAATATAACGATAACAAAGCTGACTACCAATGTCAGATTCATCCTGTGTACAGTTGAGGTAAGAAGTTTCCATCCTTTTGGGAATTATGATTTCTTTGAACTGTTCTTTTCCCAGGGTGGAATGATTGTACAGCATACATCTTCAATACTTTAAAAACAAAAACTGGGTGCAAAAATTTCAATTTATTTTTCTCTAATCTACATGGGGTCAAAAGTATACATACAGGCTCAAATAAATACATACACCACCACTAATATTTAAATGTATCGTATAAAGTTGCACTTTGACTGGACACTTCTGGTATAATCCTGGCCAGACATTTGACCACTCTCCTTGGCAGAATTGGTAGGGTTAATTTAAATTGGTTGGTTTCCTGGCACAGACCCGGCTTTTAAGCAAAGGCCACAGATTTCACCACGAGTTGAGGTCGAGTGGCTTTGAGGCGGCCATTCCAGAAGCGTAATTTTAGCCTGCTTTACCTGCAAATTTCAGTCAAGCTTGAAGGTGCTGATTTTGGAGCAGGGGCTTCTTTCTTTGTCGGCACCCTCTCCGTCCATGGTGATATAATACTGGCTTCACTGTGGCCAGTGATGCTTGTGTTCCAGCAGTTTCCAGTTCATGGCGAGCTTTGCTACTCATTAGTTATTATTCATCTCTGGCTGCTCTTCCACAGTGTCTTCTGTCCTGCCTCCCTAAACCTTTACCCCTGAGAGTGAACTTGAGGTGCTATATAAATAAAATTGAATTGAATTATAATTTTAACCCTGTGTGGATTATAGAACAATACAAAATAAATTCAAATGTATGCACCCATTTTTTAAAAAATTAATTAAAGATGTATGCTGTACAATCATTCCACCTGGAAAAAGAGCAGCTCAAAGAAATCATTAAAAGCCCCAAATTACCCCAACATTCATGCCCACGATAAGAGGATTTAAAGCTCTGACCACAGCTGTAACTAAATTACAGTTGGCTGGCTAACTGCCCGCATGTTGCCTGTTACTGTGAAAAGTTAAATGTTAGTTATACATCTTTGCTTTGTGCCATTGCATGAGGTACTGAGGTCAGTAGTTTTGAATTTCTATGTGTTAGCTGCCTTACAAAGCTAGCTGTAAGTTAGCTACATCTGAATTTAATTTTGTTTTATTTATATAGCAGCAAATCACAACAGAAGTCACCTGAAGGTGCTTTAAATGATGGGTGGTTCAAAACATCAGCTGATGAAATAATCTGAAAATGGTCAGCTAAGTTTGGATGAATTTGCCAACTTTAACCACTCCACATATTTGTTTTTCTTTTTACTACTTCTTACATTTTTAAATGCATTTAGTTTTTCCCCTTTTTGAAATTTAAATGTATCAAAAATAAAGAAATGATTTGCAAACGTTCTGTTTTGACTGTTTTACATAAAGCCACGTCTCACTAAAATAGACTGAAACAGAACTGCTCGTTGTTTCCCTTTAAATTCTGTTTCTCGGGTAAAAATGATCCTGCTCAGATTTTAGCAGTTTGCTTTTATTTGAAGAAAATAATCTAGGACATAATTACACTTTCATATAATCTATAAATGTTTTTCCACATTAGCTCTGTATTTTGGATGTTTAATAGGGGAAAAAACAAAACAAAACACTGGGCCTGTCGGGGTTCAGACACCAAAATATTTACAGAAAAATAATAAATTAAAATGCAGTAATGAACATGTTTCACATTTTAGCCACTTTACAAACACAACTAGAATCAAGCAGTCTGGTTCACCAGGACGGGCGCACGTTTCCCTCCAATGACGTCCATACAAGATCTACAATTTACAATGTCCTCACAGACACATACATACAAGAACACACACACACACACACACACACACAGTGGGTGGGGCCTGAGAGGACAGGTGTGTGTTCTGTCAGCAGGTTAAAGATTTGGCACAAAGTGAATTGAGAGACTTCAGCACAGTTCAGGTCCAGGCGCACATCAGATACCACCACATACCTCCTGTGGGATTCTGGGAAATGAACCCAGTCCACGGCAACCTATCCAGGCCTAAGGAGTCTGACATGTACATGTAGATAAATCCAGGCCTGAAAGTCCAAATTGTTGTTCATCATCTGAGTGAGTAAATCCAAACAGAGGACAGTCTGGTCTGAGTTAGGTCTGGTTCAGGGCTGGTTCAGGGCTGGTTCAGGGCTGGTTCAGGGCTGGTTCAGGGCTGGTTCAGGGCTGGCTACGGTTGAGTTTTGTTAGAGGATTTTGTCTTTGCTTTTTTTTTGTGAGCTTCGGAGATCTTTCCTTGTGTCGGCCTGCTGTGGCGGTCCTGTAAGGACAGACTCTCAGCGGCTGCTGGAATAAAGGCCCAGTGGAGCCGACTCGTTTGACACCAGAAAGCCAAATGAAGCACCGAAAGCTGTTAACGAGCAGGTGAAATAAATTGCTGAAAAGTTCATAAATAAGGACACCTTCATTTACCACTTTCAATATACAAAAAATATATATACACATCGATATAATAATAATAATAATTTTTACTCACTGGGATCCAATACCAGTTTTTCCAGGGACACTAAACGTTTCCGCCGCTGGTCTCAGAACAAGACAGCAGACTGTATAAAAAAGATGGACACAGCTACCCTCGAGCTGAGCATGTTCACCATCGCCATTTTAGCTTCGTGAAAGCTGACACGTCAACTGAGGGAAACTGGTTTCTTTGGGGGTGAAACTACATGCTTGAGGGGAAACTGGGATCCTTAGTGGGGCGAGAGGAGGAGGTGCTAAATATTCTCGAAGGCTTCTAAACAGTCAGCCTTCTTTTTACGCCCACAGTAGTCACCCCCTGTTGGACACTACAAAGAATGCAGGTTTAAGGCTTTACCTTTTCAGGCCATCTCTATATACAGTGTGTGGGTGTTACAGATTAGAAGTTCATTAAAGAAAAATCTCAATTTAATCAAATTTTGCAGCTACAAATTACATCCAATCAACTTAGGCTTGAAAACAAACTTCAAAACCTCCAAAGAAGAATCATGCTGGTGGAATTTAAAGGATCATTCCACTTCATTTCAGCTTGCTGTATTTGCTGTTCATGCGTTCTCTACCTCCATCACAGAGGTCGGGGAAATAAGACTGACAGCAAACAGCTCGAGCTCCCTGCAGCTCATTTTGCATGGTTCAAATGTTTTCAGACATTTAGCTGCACCGAGAATCAGACCAGAATTAAGCAGCTTTCCACTCACGTTTCTATTCCCTGGATTCACAGACCAAAAATTCCTTCCTTCAGGTGGCAGGTTTAAACTGCAGCTATCATCACACATCACACACTGATTCAGTGATCCATCAATTTGTGAAAACCACCTGAAGAGGGACAGAATCATTAAAGTCTTAGATCTTGGACACTCCCGTACCAGCCCTGAACCTGAACCCGCTCTGGTCCTGGTTAACCTGGCTGTATCCGGGCCGGGTCAGACATAGAGGCGGGAGTATCGGAGCTTCCACCTCCTGGATCGCACTTTGAAGAAGAAGCAGAGGAGCATAAGGAAGAGGCAGGAGCAGACGTACAGCACCACACACAGACTCATGTCCACGCTGTTAAAACCCAGACCCAGAATCCAGACTCCGCCTCCTCCTCCTTCTCCCATACCTACCACCTCCCCTCTCTCCTTCCCTTTCACAGCCTGGTGTCCCGGACGAGGAGTCCGGGTGGAGGCCTCCTTCTCCGTATCGCTCCTTGCGGCTCCTTTGTGCTCCTCCTGAGGCCGGCTCAACCCTGCAGGGTCAGGAACCAGAGGAGCGGGGAGTTGCGGGGGAGTCATGGAGTACTTGGGAGACAGGTTGGAGGCGCTGTAGTGATGTCGGAAGAAGCGGAGGACGTTGTCTTGGTTCCAGACGTGGACGCCATTTTTCTCCTCATGGCAGGAGGCACACAGGGAGGGGCTCGGCCATGGAGCTTTAGGGAAGAGGGGGTCATCGCTCAGAGATCCTGAGGAGGAAGAGGATGAGGAGGAGGAAGAGTAGTAGAAAGACGAAGATTTAAAGGAAAAATTGGAAGAGGAGGACAAGAGAAGAGGAGCAAAATGTGCTTTCACTGATTTTTCACTGAATTTTTGCTTTATGCAGAGGCTGTGTGTGTGTGTGTGTGTGTGTGTTTACCAGCCAGCCTCATGTTGACCCGGTTGTGTTGCTGCCACAGCCACAGGATCTGCTGCTCTCGGTTCTGCGCGGCGTCCATGCCGGCCACCGCCGCCTGTTCGAAGTGTCGGCCACACTCCTGGCAGCCGAAAAACGTCCGGATGTAGCGGCGCATCACCTGCAGCACCGGCACCGCCTCACCCTCCAGACCTGAGTCACAGAGTCACAGGCAGGCCGACAGAAGCGGGTCCATTTTTATTAAATCTGGTATTTTAATGTAAAGGTTGCTCATGTGTGCAGCAGTTACAGTGACTTTAATGTTATCAAGGTGTGCTTCACGTACACCAGCCATTCTTCTTTAAGTTACAACAACACCTGAACTGTTTAAGCTGCAGTGTTTGTGGAAGAACGCTTCATTCCTGATAGGAAAAAGCTACATTTTTATTAGGTGGAAAACATAACTGGACTCATGGGCTGGAAATCTTTACATTCTAGGCAGAGAAATTCTTTCAGTTCCTGACAGGAATATTTATCATTTTGTTTAGGCAGCAATGCGCTCAGCGTCAGTCTCCCGGACTTCACAAACCACAGGCATAAAGATCTGATCTTTTTAGTGGAAACAAGTCCATGATCTGTTTTGGTGCCATACAGTCACCTTCCACATTTAGTTTGTTTTTAAGAGATGAAGATTGAGTGACATCCCATTCTTAATCCAGAGGCTTTAATATGATGTGGGCCCACCCTTTGCAGCTAGAACAGCTTCAACTCTTCTGGGAAGTCTTTCCACAGGTTTAGGAGTGTTTATGGGAATTTCTGACCGTTCTTCCTGAAGCACATCTGTGAGGTCAGACACTGATGATGGAGAGAAGGCCTGGCTCACAGTCTCCACTCTAATCCATCCCAAAGGTGTTCTATCAGGCTGAGGTCAGGACTCTGTGCAGGCCAGTCAAGTTCTTCCACACCAAACTGGCTCATCCATGTCTTCATGGAGCTGCTTTGTGCACTGGTGTGCAGTCATGTTGGAACAGGAAGGGGCCATCCCCAAACTGTTCCCAGAGTTGGGAGCATCAAATTGTCCCAAATGTCTTGGTATGCTGAAGCATTAAGAGTTCCTTTCACTGGAACTAAGGGGCTGAGCCCAACTCCTGAAAAACACCCCCACACCATAACCCCCCCTCCACCAAACTTTACACTTGGCACAATGCAGTCAGACAGGTACCGTTCCCCTGGCAACCACCAAACCCAGACTCCTCCATCAGATTGGCAGATGGAGAAGTGTGATTCATCCCTCCAGAGAACACGTCTCCATTGCTCTAGAGTCCAGTGGCGGCGTGCTTTACACCACTGCATCTGACACTCTGCATTGAGCTTGGTGATGGAAGGCTTGGATGCAGCAGCTCAACATTCCATGAAGCTCTCTGCACTCTGTTCTTGAGCTGATCTGAGTGAATACTTTTGGTGATATACTGAATCTGTGGATTTTCACACTAAAGTCAATCTGAGCACAGCTTCGAAACTTTTAAGTGAAGATGGCCGTCCTGATTTCAGGTGGCTGATGGTGAGCTAACAAAGACGTGTGTGTGTGTGTGTGTGTGTGTGTGAGAGTGAGTGTGTGTACAGTTAGTGTGTGTACCTGTGTTCTCCAGTGCAGTGGGATTGGCATCATGCTGGACAGTCAGAACATGGAACAGAGTCCAGAGGGAACACGGGTAACCTCTGAGCCCCTCCCTGCTGCCCTGGCAACCCACCCAACGAAGCTCCGCCCCCAGGAACACACCTGAGATCTACACAGGAAACAGGAAGTCAGTTGCTGCATGTGTGTGTTTGGTGTGTGTTTAGTAGTGCTGGATGGAGATGCTGTAATCACATTACATTTTCCAGTAACAGTAATGTGAGGAGTTACTGTAGTAAAAGGAGTAATCACATTACAGTTACTTGCGTCACAAAGGTTCCTCAGTTATCTGTAGGCCGGGTGGACAGAAAGAAAGAAAAAATAAAAAAATCAAACGTTCTTTTTTCTTCCTGCTACAATCAGCTGATCTTGGGTCATGTGCATGAAGGAGGACGTGGTGGATCATCTACAGCTTCAGAGGAGCCGAGGTATGGGCGCTACTTTTATTTTTATGGCATGAAAGAACGAGAGCACGATGGTAAAGTGCAAACTGCATCCAGGACAGAAACAGCTGCATTGTACTGCTAACACAACATCTGCACAGACTGCACGCTAACACAAAGCAAAGAACCCAGAGAGATGCGCTGACCCCAGACCAGCAGCAGAGCCCAACCTTCAGCAGGTAAAGGTGGTGACGAGTGGTCGGCCCGTAGCCTCTGTTTCCACCTGTTTCTGCAGCAGAATCAGTGTGACGGTCGCTCTGAAGTCTCTGCGCTGGTTTCCATTTTTGCTTTGTGTTGTCGGCTTTGTGTTTGTACGTGTAACTCACAGAAAGCTTGTGTGTGTGTCCTCATTAGGATCAGGGTGTGTGCTGGTGTGTGGGGCTCTGTATTGTTAACTGGTAATTATGGTGTTTCAGGTCATATATGGAGTAATGAGAAGTTACAGTGAGTAATTAAGTAACACACTGCATTACTTTAAAGAAAAGTAACAGGTAATGTGTAATCCATTATTTTTTTGAGTACCCCAGCACTGGTGTTCAGTGTGCGTCTCACCCTCATCTTGTTATCCACCAGGTCCAGGACGGCCTGATAGGGGATTCGCTCCAGTGGCATACTGAGCAGCCAATCAGAGAGAGTCTCCATCAGCTTCACCACAGAGCCCCCACCTGGATACAGCTGAACAGGTGCACACAGAGAAGAAGACGTCAGTGGGGTTTCTGTGCGGCCCGAGCTCATTTGCGGTTAGTTTAAAGAAACGGTCACATCAGCCGCAGAGCTCGAACATTTGGTTTTATGGACGTTTTTTTGCAGACGACTCCTTTTTCCCCTTTTCCTGTGTGGAGGTGACAGTCCGGCCTGCTGCGAACAGGTGAACAGGTCTTTTATTTCATCCCAATGAAGTCACACAGGAAACCAAACCACGCCCGTACAATGGCAGGTCTCCATGGCAACCCATTCACTGGTCATACATATGGCGAGAGCCTCTGTGTCTCCATTCTAATACAGAGCTTAAGTGCCAGTGAGGCGGAGCAAAAACAACCCCCACCCTAACCACACCTGGTTTAGGTGGATCATGGCTAACAGCTCAAGTTCTGCATTTAAACCGACTGCGGGACAGTTTTGATTTATTTTACTTTCAGGTTATTTGTTGTGTTTATTGCCAGGTTACGTTTAGACCTTCTTATGTTCCAAAAACAAATTATTTTATCGTTCACCGTCTGGAACGCTTCAGTTTAGCTCCCGGCTCTTTAAAGCGGATCTTACATGCTTAGACTTCCCACTTCCTGTCATGCATCTCCTGTTCCCGTGGTAGACGTTCATATTAAACATATTTCTAATAATGAGCACAGTACACACAGGAATCCCCCCGTGAGCCCACAGGTTGCACACTGCTTTTAACACTTAGTGTATCACAGTTTTTATACTCTTGGATCAAACAGCTTGTTTCAGTCAGAGGATACACTGTGGGCCAGTATCAGATAAAGAAGGATTATTAACTGTAAATCATGCAAAGCTGCTCCATTTGTGGCTGTTACCTTTGCCACTAGAGTGACCAAGTCCTTGAAGATCTTTAACTCCTCCCCCTCCAGTGTATTGTGGGTAGCCAGCTCGACCCTCAGCAGGTAGTGGAGGGCTGACTCCAGGTCAGCTGTGTACACCTTGGACCTGCAGAGATGTACACATTAACCGATCTAAGGTCAGAATCGATCTAACCCTACCCGGAGCGAGTCTCTCTAACCGTAGCGAGTCTCTGACCTGTCGAAGTCCCTCCACGGTTCTGTACTCTGCTTGTCCGGCAGCGCCCTCATCTGGCTCGCACTGGAACTGCTGCTGCCTGACTTTGACCACCGCTGGACTCCAGGTAATGTCCTCAACAAGGACGAGAAGAAGAAACGCAGCAGCTTCTCACTGCCAGAGGAGGAGATGGCTGATCGGTTAGAAGATCAAACATCTTGTGTTATCATCACAGTGATATCGTTTATTCCCTCATGTTTGTTTAGTTAGGGATGCTTGCCCTCACCTGTGCAGGTGTCCGTGCGTCCCATTGGGATGAAGCAGGTAGATGGAAGGGAAAGTTGTGATCTTCAGAGTGTCCAGCAGGGGCCGATCAGAGCTCAGAACTCTCTTCACCTGCACACCTGAGTACTGCAGCAGGTCCAGGATCACCTGAGACACACAGTCAGGTTTGTAGTTATGTGAGGACTTTAAGATGAACGAGGGTTGAGGTGAGAACAGGAAAAACAAAAAAAAGTGTGGAACCAGAAACGAGAGGAAACATTTCTCCAACAAGAGCAGAAACAAGAAGCTTCAGTGCTTCAAAACAGACATGCTTGCGTCTTTAAACAACCGATCACTGGATTCAGCAAATTTATTGTTTATTGGAATGGCTCAGGAGGCAGAGCAGGCCCCCTACTAGTAGGAAGGTTAGTAGTTCGATCCCTGGCTGCTCCCGTATGTATGACTAAGAATCCTTGGGCAAGATACTGTAGGCATATATATAGAATCAGTCCATTTACCATTGTGGATGGACACCAACCACCACCTGCAGTCCAGGGACGGAGCACAGACTGTATTTAAAAGATGGACGTAGCCACCAAGATGTCACTCATCACATCATTTGTGAAGTCTCAAAGTGAGCAGTCATACTGTCTCCATGTTGGTATTTCTAAACACTGCACTCTCATACAGTAGCACTAACCCCACCCTAAGTCCTCCTCTGTGACCTTAACGGGAAGTTTATTTTGGAAATTATGGTCATTTTTATTCAGTCAGATTTGAAACCATTGACTGAGACCATAAATTCATCAGGAAAGAGTTTACTGAGCTCAGAGATCACCTGAGCTCTTTTTCTCGCACACTTATATACAACAAAACTTCTGAGGAGTTGCCCCCTGCTGGCCATCAGAGAGTCTGCAGGTTGAAGACATTCAGGGAGATGGGCACGCTGATATAGAAATGTACAGACAAGTACATTGGTACAGGTGCGGAAGGTACAGGTAGGGAAAACAGGATGGAACATCAGCAGCTGGTTAGCAATGACTGACTTTTCAAAATAAAAGCATGGGAACTGTCCTGTAACTGTTCCCGGGGATGAAAGTTTTGGTCACAAGTTTATTGGTTAGCACTTCATGGTTCTGCTTTGACCTGTCTGACTTTGAACAAGTCTCCTTTGTTCTGTTGCGGTTCAGTTTTGGTTACCTCTCTTCCAACGTATGAATCCGGCTCCTCCACAATGATGGCCGTGTAGTGATCTGACCTTTGACCCAGCAGAGGGAGCAGCTGAGCAGAGCTGCAGACAAACAAAGACAGAGTTTAGCAGCGAGACAGAGAACCAACATGGTTCTGGTTCTAGTTCAGGTACCTGTAGGGCTCTAATGGGGGGCAGTGCTTGGGCCGGTCCAGTTTAGTGTGGTTCTGCAGGATGTTCACCATCAGCTGACGGACAGACGGGATCGATCGGTCTGCACCTGAGTGCATGTACACACACACAAACACAGTTTATTACTGTTGTCTTTATGCTTTGTTGCTTACCAGCATAAACAAAAGCTAAATGTTGATTTTATTGAGATCTCTGAGTCCTAACATTTGGAAAGAAGGACGGAAAGAGGAGGAAAGGAACAAGAGAAAGCAGGAAGTGAGTGCTCAGATGATCTGTGCGTGCAGGTGGAGCCTCACCTCTGTAGGTCGTCCCTCGGTCCGTTGGTGGACTGTGGGCCCGGAAGAACTGAAGATAGAAACATAGTGTGGTATTACCCATCAGGCCCTGCAGGGGGCAGCACTGACTGGCACCAATGTAGCCACCTGCAGCAGGTATGCGCTGACGTACCTTGAAGGTGGGGTAGAACTTGATGCTGTAGTCCTTACAGACGTCAAAGTTTTCCTCTTGAGCGCAATCCAACACGCCCACACTGATGGCATCCTGCCAGTCTGACACACACACACACACACACACACACACAAAATGAGGGATTTTTAACCTGCTGACAGCAACCGAGTGCTGGTGACTCGCTCAGAGGGGTTTGAATTAAAGTTATGAATCTTGAATAGAATAGAATATTTTTATTGTCATTAAACAGAATGAACAGTGAGATTTTTTTAACGTTTCTCCGTGTACGTCACACGTGGCTCAGTTTGTCACATTTGCACTTAAAATCAGTGGCAAATCGATCTGCTAAGGTCACAAAGTCTGACTCTGAGTCCTTGATTCCTTCGGTCCATTGGTCCGCAAAGATCCACAGATTAAAGAACAAAAGAAGTTTTACTCAGATTATTCCAAATAATAAACTTCATCCGACATTCGTATCACCCCAACAGAGCGCTTTGCTCTCAGACTGCTGGCTGTCTTGTGGTTCCTCGGATATTTAAAAATAGAATGGGAGGCAGAGCTTTCAGGCTTTCTGGATCAGGTGACCCCAAACCCTCCCCTAGTTACGCTGCAATAGGCCTAGGCTGCTGGGGGGTTCTCATGCTGCACTGAGGCCCCGTTTACACCCTGACCCTGGTTCTGCCGGAGGTTACTTCCTGTATAAAGGGAGGTTTTCCTTTCCACCTTCGCTCATTAGGGTCGTTCTGATCGTTGGGTTTTCTCTGTATTATTGTATATCTTTACTTCACAATATAAAGTGCCTTGACGTGACTGTTGTTGTGATTTGGCACTAACTGTAGACGCCTCTACAAGTACCTTGGACTGTGGCTGGACAGCAAGCCGGACTGGACATGCACCAGATCATCTGTACAGGGAGGGACAGAGCAGGCTGTACTCCCTGAAGAGGCTGTGGTCTTTTAACATCTGCAGGAAAAACTCCTGGAGATTTTTATCAGATTGTTATAGTGAGTGTCCTGTTCTACAGTGTGTTGTGCTGGGGGGACACAGCCTGAGCCTGATCACAAACACAAGGTGGCATAAAGCAGTACTGGACAATGAGCAATATCAAGGTGCAATACCACATCTGTCAGACATTTTATATCTTCCTTTGTTTATTATTTCTCTATTTATTCGTTTGCTTGTACATTTCTGGGTGACTATATTTCTGCTTATGTGCCTATAATGTAAAGGTTTTACTGCAACTTTAATTTCCCTGACAGAACCCTCCCAAAGGGATTAATAAAGTTTAATCTACTCTAAATAAATAAAACTGAACTGAACTCAACAGTTAACATGATAGTTTAAGAAGCACACCGCAGATACAGAGTGAGGGGCAGTAAAATATTTTATAACCATCATATTTAGCTCAGACTGTGTTTTAGCCACATGCTAAACACACTGTCAAACTAAACTTCGTGCAGACCTTTGAACAGGAGCTTCAGGTGTGTTAAGGTGAAAATTCAAACAGGTGATATTCTTGTCTTATTTTTCCATTTTGTCAGCAGTGCTTGTTCCTGTTTGTGTTTGCAAAATGTAGCGGTTTTTATTTTTGTCCTATTTTGATCAATTTTTGGTAACACAGAAGGCACACGCAATACTCCCTGCAGCCTGTAGAGGGCGGCAGCAGGCAGTTCTTGCATGCAGTTCTCTGCATGTTGAAAGACAGTGGGAGCTTCATTGTTCTCAGAAACACCCTGAATGTGTGTGTGTGTCCCAGCTGCTCACCCAGACGACCTTTGACCCCGGCAGCAGGTCCACATAAAGAGAATGTGTGTTTGTATTGCTGTTGTTGTGGGGACACAATTTTGTTCACACAGACTGAGGATGTTTTAGTGTTTAAGATAAGACAGGAAGTCTGATTAACATGCTGAGGCACCATAGCAACATGCCACTGAGTGCGCGTGTGCGCGTGTGCGTGGCAGCTGGTCTCGGGGTTAACGGTTTCTCAGGGGTGGCAGATGGACGTCTGATTCCCACAGGCCGCTCAGAATGCGTTTTAAGACTTGTCCATTTATCCTCACATTTAACATCCAGGAAAACAAATTAAAGATGGTGGAAATCAGAGCAGGAATCTCTCTGCACTACACAACTGCTGCCCGGTCCTAGAGGCAGGCTTCACTCCTCACCAAACACCCTGAAGCACCTCCGGGTGCCTACATGGGTCGTTCTTAAGAGTTCTTTAAACAAACAGAACACATACATCATATTTTAATTCAGAGTGTGGTCCATCATTTACTTTATCTACAGTACTGGGCAAAAGTCTTGAGCCGCCCCTCATTTCTTTACATTTTGTAGGAAAGAGTGAAATAGGTGCAGTGATTTATTGAAACCTGCAAACGTACATGGAAAACAAACATGAGGCAAAAAAGGCTGCGTAGTTCTAACAAGCTTGACACACACTGCACCCAACACCTACAGCCCCTTCTGTGGGTGGTAGGCCTTCAGAAGGGCGTCCTGTCTTCAGACTGCGCCCGGCCCCACGAGCTAAGCCCCAGCCACCAGGCGTTCTCCCTCGACCCTCCCTAGGCCTGGATCCAGGGTGGGGTCCTAGTATCCCTGGGCAGGGTAAACTGTTCTCTTGGTAACTCTGCCATAATTGCCATTTAAGAAACACACCAAAAACAAACGGCCCAGACCTCAGAGACCCATTGCTCGTGTACACATTAAGCCCACCTCGTCTCAATCCCCTAACCTCCATCATAAAACTCACACCGCTTCATGTCAGATTATTAAGACTTTTAAGATGTGATCTGAAGCAAATTTGTCACTTTTTTGGGGGAAATAAGTTGCTGGGGGGTGTCTGAAAAGTTGCTAAATCTAGCGACAAAGTTGCTAAGTTGGCAAAACAGAGCTCCTGGGAATTTATGTTTAATAGGAAGCTCGAAAATGTCATTTGTGCGCCCCTTTTCCACTTCCCTTCACTTTAACGCTCGTTTTTCTTTTCTGTAGCCACGTGAAATCACACGTGAACAGGGCTGTCGTGAGATCACGCATGTTGAAACTGTAGTGAGAGAAAACAAATCAGTCTGGTATCAGTGACGGGGTGTCTGCTTGCTAAATGTGGCGACAGCAAAAAGTTCCAATAGCGAACCAGTGAAATTCTCAGCCCAGAACAAGACGACCTCAGCATGGTGCAGCACCAGGAAATGGAAAATGAGTCCAAGGATTGTATCCTGATACCTAATGACAGTCAGGGTGTCGTTTCCCAGCCTGTGGAGGTCTGTGCATCCACTATTGACCCACCACCAAACCGGTCACGCTGAACAATGTTACTGGCAGCATAATGTTCTCCACAGCTTCTCCAGATGTGCTCAGGGTGAACCTGCTTTCATCTGTGAGAAGCACAGAGCACCAGGGGAGGACCTGCCAATTCTGGTATTCTATTGTAAATACCAATTAGGCTCCACAGTGCCAGGTAATGAGCACAGGGCCCTGTCCAGCTCTCCTGGAGTCTCCTCCATGCTCTGAGACTGTGCTGGGAGACACAGCAAACCTTCTGCCAATGGCACGTATTGATGTGCCATCCTGGAGGAGGTGGACTACCTGTGCAGCCTCTGTAGGGTCCAGGTATGGCCTCATACTACCAGCAGTGACTCTGACCCAGTCAGAAAAGATGAGGAGGGAAGTATGTGAGTGTCCTCCACCTGTAAAACCATTCCTGTTGTAGGGGTTGTGTCATTGTTGCCCCTCTGTTGCTCCTGTTGGTAATTTCATGAACACCAAAGCAGCTGAAGGTGATCAACACCCCCCACCAACACCTGCTTACCTGAACACATCAACATCCCAGAAGTTTGGCTGACCTGATGTTATACTCTGATTATGAAGGGTCCCTTTAATTTTTATGACGAATGTATGTTTGTATGTTTCGATAAATTGTTGCACCAATCTCACATTTTCCTGCAAAATATAAAGAAATGAAGGCTCAGGAATCCAGATGAGTGAAGGACTAAACTTTAAATTGAAATAAGATGCATGTAGCACTGAATTATACTAAACTACATGAATTTTGGTAGAGATAACTTTTATTTTTATACATCTGTCAGAGTGCAGGTTTCTCTTCACTGCCTGCATGCATGGAGTGAAAACGAGTGAAATGGCAGCACAGACTTATCGTAATGAACACAATCTAATTTAAATTATCTTGGTTGGAGGATGGGTTGTTTAAGCAGGTCACCTACTGATCGGAAGGTCGGTGGTTTGATTCCTGGCTGCTCCAGGCTGCGTGCCAATGTGTCCTTGGGCAAGATAATTAACCCCAAGTTTCTCTCCGACGCAACCGCTGGAGTGTGAATGTGTGTGAATGTTAGATAATCAGAAACAGCACTTAGCTTAGTTAATCATGGAAGTGCTTGTGTGACTGGGGTAAATGGAAACGTGTTGTATACGTGCTTTGAGTGCGCGGATAGAGTAGAAAAGCGCTGTTTAAGAACTAGTCCATTTACCGTTTACTTTAAGGACTTTGGGGGCCAGACTGAGACTGAGGGTGGGCTCCGGCCCTCGGGACACATTTTAGACAAACGTGAGGTGAAACAGAAAGTGATCAAACTTTCTGCAAAAACCACAAACCTTTCATTTAAAATGAGGCCGTGACTTAAGGAAATCTCTCCGTTTCACAAATCTTTCCTCGTCTGCCGTTTCCTCACTTCCTCTGTGGCTGGGAGCGGCTCTGACGCCATGACAGGAAGTGAGGAAACAGGAAGGCTGTGGAGGCTCCCTGGCAGTTTTCCTGCGGGAGTCTTCGATCGCCTCCGAGCGGCTCTGAAACCTCAGAGAGGTTTTTACGGGTTTGTGGTGTTGGGTGAATAAAAGAGGTCATGTGACTCCTGTGGACATTTTAACTGCTTCCCCCCTGATAGTTCTTGTTTCCACAAAGCTCAGGTTACACCCAGAGTGGAGTGGAAGTTTACATGTACAGGTGAGTGATGTTCAGGGGAAAACAAACCAGGGCGGAAAGATGACGCAGGTGAAGGTCAGAGAGAGGGTCCCCATGTGGACAGGTTCACAAAGGTGTGTGTGTGTGTGTGTGTGTGTGAGACCTGATGGGAAAGAGATAAGGAGCTGCAGGTGTTTCAGTACAAAATAAAACCCTCGTGGCTGCTCAGGCTACAGAGGCATGAGCTCCCATAACCCACTGCTGCTCATCAATCACTAAAGACACAAATTAGATTTATCCCTGAACTAATCAGCCCTTTGATAACTGATCAATATCTCCACAGTTACTCTCGACTCTCACAGAAACGGTAGAAAAAAATAATTTACTCGATTGGCGAAAACGCTTTCCCCGTGACCTCTGACCTCCAGTTTGTCAGAATTTGATCCTGTTAAACCTTTTTTTTTTCCTGAGGTGTGTTTCCTTCTCACGAGTCTCTCAGACCCACCTGAGATGAAATAACCATCATCAGGTGATGCCATTTGAGCGTTATCGTTTCACCGGCTGCCCTCTGGTACCGCACCTGTTAGCACACCTGTTGGCTTCCCGTTAGCACACCGGGATTTCTGCGGCTTCGGTCTGTAGTTTGAATCCTCTGTGCGCAGGGTTCGAACACAGCACACACCCATTCAGAGCCCCACTGAAAAACACGCTACTTTTAAGTTTCCCTAAACAACCGAAGACTTTCAGCTCAGCGAGCCAACAGCAGGGCGAGCAGCTAACCGTGATCGAAGTCTCCGTTTATCTGTAACCATTTTAACGCCGAAGTGGCGCCGGGGTCGGACTTCATCACAAAACACTCAGACGACCCTTTACGTTTGGTCATATTTTACCGATTAACCGGGAGGGCGTAAACATCAGAATTTTAACTGGAGTCCGCTTTGACCCGGAGAGACGGGAAACCGAACCGAGAGCTTTTGCAGCGGTACCTTTCACGTCCTGGGACAGAGCCTTCCACGTGCTGGAGTACTGGATACAGTGTCCGCACCAGGACGAGAAGAACTGGATGAGCCAGGCCGAGGAGGAGTTCGTGACGGCGGACTTCAAGCTGCCGCTGCTCAGGATCACCAGCGGGTCCTCCTCCGTGTATAGCCGGGCTGCGCTGCCCAGGGACCCGGGGACCAGCCAAAGGACCGCCGCCGCTCCGAACCAGAGCCGGAGCATCGCCGCCATCCGAGGAAAAACACACCGAGAGGAGATGGTCAGAGAACCGCGGAGCTCGAGCCGACAACGAACCTCAGGAGCCGGGGAGACATGAGCGCAGAGCCCCGCTGAACGTACAAGGAGCCGAAAGCAGCGCACAGACCGCTCACTCCGAGCAGTTTCCGGGACACAAAGGCCCCGTTTACACGTCAACGTTTCCGGTGAAAACGGTGTCATTTGACGGTGACGTGCGGTGAGGTTTGTGACCAGTCTGGAGTCGCATGTTATGAACTCAAAATAGAAGCTTATATTTCAACTTTAATTATGCTAATGATTAATTATGCTTGAATCACCTCCATGCTGTTGATGACGACAAACAATGATAGCAAGAAAAACTAAATATTTAATGTAAGGTCAAACTATTTTTTTGGGGGGGGGGGTCTCTCTTTTTAAATAAATTAAAAAAAACATGTATTATCCTACCTTTATTTGAAGATGCGCCTATCCTTCGCCCCTATCGGTGCGGCACGGTACTTCCTGCCTCCCCCTGTGTATTTACACCGTGCATTTATGAACATGTCACACACATTCATTCAGTACATTAGACAGACTGTCAAACATCAGCATGTGCAGCACATGTGGAATCAAACCTGTTGATTGGCGATATAAAGAGAGCCAGCAATGGGCATGGTTGCAACCATAGTGCGAGTGCCCTTCTTTCCAAAGAGCATCGTATTGAGACGGAGCGTTCCAGAAACGCACCACTCTGCAGGCCATTTCCAAAAAGTATTCTTCTCACTCCGTTCTCATGTAAACGGGAGGCTGAGACGCATCAAAACGACACCGTCTAAACGGGGCCAAAGACATCATTACAGCAACACACGCACAGCAGAGCGGCTTGTCAATTAATCAGTAAAATAAATCACATTGATTTTTTTTCAAGAAAATATTGAGAAGCACAGATTTCAGTTGTCAAACGATTTTGTTTTTACTAAACCTGAAATCTGGGAAACGGAAGAGGATGGATGATGGACAGGTGTGCTTCTTTACGAATAAAACTACCCGTTACTGATGTACTGATAAAACTACAGCACACGCTCTGTTTTTTATTCATTTATGCTTGTTTTTGGTTTATTTTTGATAGAACAAATATATATTTCCATTCTTTATTATTGTTTTCAGCTACGCTCGTGACTGAAACGGCAGCCTGTGACGCCGTCATTATTCATAAGTTTTACCTGTCCGGTTTCCGTTAAGGCGTGACGTAGTTGCGCGTGTTTCTTTAATAGACGATCTTCGTTGGGCGGCGCTACGTGCCGTCTGACGTGTTGCACCCTGCTGCGTTCATGGGTGCTTGGAAATTCGGATTAATTCTCAGAGAAACAGAGGCGCTGAAACTGTTCGCTGAAGAGTAAAGTTTCCCCACAGGAATATTCTGGAAATCAACATGAAGTCCAACTTAAGTATGATCTAAGTTCTTATCATTCTTAATGTAAAATATGAGGAATTTAAAAATGAAAAAAGAAGAAGGCTGCTGGATGATGAAAATCACAGTCACGATTATTTTGTTGAATAACTGTGATTGCAACCATTTTTACTTCATTATTCATGACCCAAACATTTTTGAGCCGAGGATTTTTCTGCGCTTTGAGCAGAATTCAGCTAAAAACAGATGAAGCTCAGGTGTGGGTGCAGGTAGGTGCTGAAAAACGACGACTGGCTGTCACACAGTGCTGAATAAAGATCGGGAGAAGCTTCCGCAACCACTGATGTCCAGGTTCACCTGGATGAGCCTTTCAGGACCTCCTGCTCAGATCTTCACCCGCAGGCTATCATCTCAGGCCCCTCAACTTATAATGCCAAACCAAAGGAGCACGTGGCTGTGAAAAAGTTTGATCTTGTTTTTGTCTTCATTTAGTCTGTGGATTTTATGAGTTTTATAAATCTTTGTTTTTTTTCCCCATGAAGCTGGTTAAATGTGAAATGTGCTCCACAGATAAATATAATTATTTTTGTTGTTGTTGAAAGGCAGATTTTATAGCTCGATTAATCACTCAGCCTAATTTAACAACCTTTTTTCAGTTCTGGTCAGCTTCCTCACATAAAATCTTCTCTGCAGAGACGAACTGAACCTCCTCCTTCAGTGCACATGAGCACAAAATAACATGTTTAGATGTTTTTTATTGAAGTTTGCAGTTCCCTACTGCCTCTGAAAGCAGCGCGGCCCTCTGCCGCCCCCTGCAGGCCAAACCCTGTACGTTCATGCTTCACTTTTTGATTTACAAGTTTGAATCTGTCAGAGCTTTGATTTCATCACCGTTTCTCTATTTTGGACGTAAACGTTGAACTTTGTGCAGGTTTTGGTTTATGAATCTTTTTTTTTAATTTAAAATATCTTCACCGGTTATATGTTTGGAATTATGTGGATTCCCAACATATTCTACTCGAGACGTCCTTTTTTCTTTGGAGCTTCTGTCCTTGCTCTGAATTTGAATGCAGTCACCTTTAAAATGTGGAAAAGTATCTCTCCGTTTCCTCTGATGCCTTTGATCTGAACAGGCAACTGTTGCATGATGATGTCATCATTTGTGACCCAGGTGGAGCATCAGGTGGGAGTTTGAGGTATTCCCAAAGAACCTTCAGTATACAACCCAGAGGAGCCGGCATTGAACCACCAACCTCTGAAACAGCCTCTCATTAAATGCTGAACCAGGCTGAACAGCAGCTGAGATGAGGCTGGAACAAAAGTACTACTACTACTGCTACTACTACTGCTACTACTACTGCTACTACTACTACTACTGCTACTACTACTGCTACTACTACTACTGCTACTACTACTGCTACTACTACTACTACTGCTACTACTACTGCTA
>JAMQGT020012854.1:0-30000 GCA_024447675.2 Pterophyllum scalare | reverse complement strand
CATCAGTATGCTCAGCGCTGGCTGGATGATCAGCTGAGCAAGAATCAAACTGGCAAGTGCAATCACAAGGTAAGAGAGTGAGAAGCTCAAACATCCACAGCCTTCTCATTGAGTGTGTGTGTGTGTGTGTGTGTGTGTGTGTGTGTGTGTGTTGTCTTCACATTGTGACCTTGTGTGTGCAGATTAAACCAGGTTGTATTCCAGAAACCAGGACCAGCCTCCTGAGGAGGAGCAAATCTCTGCCAGTTTTAGAAAGACCACCTAAAGCAACCCATTTTGCACAGGTAACACACACCTGTACTCATATACCTGCATAAAAGGGAACCGCACTATGCCAAACTTATTCGACAAGTTTTGGGAAGATCCGCCTGGTAGTGTTTGGATAATATTCTGACAAAACATTAATATTAATTAATTTCTTGCTTAATTTCAGCTTTTGTTTGTTGTAGCTTCACCATGTGAAGTTGACGTCTTTTCTGTCTGAACTGCCACCTGAACAAACTCCGCTCTGTCTGCAGGTGGGTCCGGCTCTCAACACTTTCAGGGACCAGGAGGCTCGTCTGCGGGCGTTCAGGGCTCGTCACTCAAATTCTCAATCCAGGACTCAGCATTCAGTTGTGGGGACGGCCTGTCATGAAGAACCTGAGCAGAAAATGGACTGAACCACTCTGACTAAAAGTTTTTCCATCCACTCACAATTTAATGTTTCCACCAAGAAAACACAAACTGTGGTCAAAGAACGGAGTCCCCAGGGGTCTGTACTGGGATCTGTTCTGTTTTCCATAGAAGTACATCCTTTATTTTACTGATGATACTATTCTGTTACTGTGACCGGTGTGTCAGCTTAATAAAGAATACAAGCTGAAAGCTTAACCATAACAACCAAGGGAGTTTATTCAGGGTCGACAGCAATGTGCCGTCCTTGTCCAACCCATAAATACCTTATTTCGGACCAGAGCGTGCATCATCCTACTTACACATGCACATATACTTCTAAAGGAAACTTAACTCAACCAACTATGAATTCACCGCTAAGCGGGTATCCCTAAAATGAAAACGTATAAAACTTACAAGTAAACAAACAAAAGAAAATAACAGTCATGCATCCAATTACAACACTCTCATTAACACAACGTGTATCCAACTAGGAGATATGTAATACATCCCACGATCATGGAGTCTCTGTCTCAGTCTCTGCAGTTCAAGGCACCAATGTCTATACAATCCACAACAAGAGCGCAAGTCTCCACAGGCACTCCAGCAGAAGCTCAGAACAGTCTTTGAACAAAATAAATAAAATAGCTGGCCAGCAATAAAAGAAAATAGAGCTCTATGTATGTGTGGTGTGTCTGTGAGTACTTCGTTCCAAATACTCGTTGATCCGGAAGCTCACGTGAACGTAGCCGCTCCCCTCTCCTCCGTAGCCACGACTAGGCACGACGACAACTCCGTTCGGGAACCCAAAACGAACGACTCCACACTCGCAGGATGATGAATACAACTTTAGGGCTGTTGCACATGAAACGCTATGATAGCTCACACAAGTTCGCTCTGTGTGACTCACAGACCAAGTGAGCTCTTATAACTAAATCAGCAATATAATTACAAATTCAAATGTTCACACACCATTTGTTGCATTAAAGAATAGCATCTTTATAGAGTAAAAATGACCTCTGAATGACGGGAACTCCTCTCGGAAAAAGAACGCACTCCACGAGGCGGCTAATTAGCTTAATTGCTACTTCTCCGCGGTTAGCGGTTGACAAAGCAATAACTATTGAACAATACAATATACTAGAACAGTATAGTCTAATGTCATACCTACAAGAGAATATGCATATGAGCAGCGTTCTTATCTAGCAGGATGATGAATACAACTTTAGGGCTGTTGCATATAAAACGCTATGATAGCTCACACAAGTTCGCTCTGTGTGACTCACAGACCAAGTGAGCTCTTATAACTAAATCAGCAATATAATTACAAATTCAAATGTTCACACACCATTTGTTGCATTAAAGAATAGCATCTTTATAGAGTAAAAATGACCTCTGAATGACGGGAACTCCTCTCGGAAAAAGAACGCACTCCACGAGGCGGCTAATTAGCTTAATTGCTACTTCTCCGCGGTTAGCGGTTGACAAAGCAATAACTATTGAACAATACAATATACTAGAACAGTATAGTCTAACGTCATACCTACAAGAGAATATGCATATGAGCAGTGTTCTTACCTAGCAGGATGATGAATACAACTTTAGGGCTGTTGCACATGAAACGCTATGATGGCTCACACAAGTTCGCTCTGTGTGACTCACAGACCAAGTGAGCTCTTAGCCCCTCCCGCCAGGATTAACTTCCACGTTGACTGTCGTAAAACAGTCAAAAAAACTAAATCATCCCTCCCACAAGATTATCTTAACATAATTTGCATAAGTTGTTACACATATTCTCTTACAGTATTAACTCAAACTACCACTGGGTTACATCCACCCCTGCTTAAAGTGTGACGTCCCCGTCACTAACATAAGATAGTGACTGCACTAAATCAGTGATTTGTTGCTGCAACACCCTCAAAAACTCATCCAATAAGGAAGATGGCAGCGACACATTGTGATATTTACAATTAACTCGGCTGCCAACCTGGTAGTCACTGAGGTAAGCTGGTGGTCTCCTCCTCCTCTGCGGCCTACCAGTAGTCTGGGCCAGACTTGATGCACTGTCTGCGTCGGCGGATTCAGATCCAAACTGGTCTGAAACAAAGTCAGTGGCTTCAGGATTCCAAGAATGCTGTACCTGAGATACACTGTCCAAAACATCACTGTCCTCTCTTTGACCTCTCAAAGAGCCAGTATCAAAAGATTGACTAATTAAGTCTGTTGTACCATCTTCCTCCACTTCCACATTAGACTGTTGTTCCCCAATGCTGTTCCAGCCGGCTCCACCCGCACAAGGTTCACTAGAGGTGGTTCGCACACCCAAAATGTCAGCTCCCAAGTTCACAGGAAGAAACCCGCAAGGAAGAAGCATGTCACGATGCAAGACTCGCTCTCTACCTTCTGCATCCGCAGGCTTGATCACATAAACTGGGATGGATTCATCCGGCTGCTTGACCACAATGTACACAGTAGACTCCCATTTATCTGAGATTTTATGTTTCTTACGGAGACTCAGATTTCTCACCAGGACTCTATCGCCCACTTCCAGAGGTAGAGCTGTAACTTTAGCATCCCAGCGTTTCTTATTCAACAACTGTCTTTTCTCAGCATTTCTGGAGGCTAGTTCATAAGCATATCTCAACCTACGCTTTAGCTCCCGTACATACTGTGAATGTGTTTTGATATCATGACCTCGGGGACTGATTCCGAAACAGAGGTCTATTGGGAGACGTGGCTCCCTCCCGAACATAAGAAGAAATGGCGCCTCCCCAGTTGCATCATGCTTTGTACAATTATATGCATGTACAAGGGGTCGAACATATTTTCTCCACTCCTCCTTCTTCTTGTCCTCCAGCGTACCCAGAAGGTCCAACAACGTCCGGTTAAACCTTTCCACCGGATTACCCCGTGGGTGATAGGGTGTAGTGCGGGACTTCACAATGCCCGCCAATTTACAGAGCTCCGCAATCACTTCCGATTCAAAGCAAGCGCCTTGATCACTATGAATTCTGCGAGGAAATCCATAGTGACTGATGAAGTTCTCCCATAGCACTGTAGACACTGTCTTCGCTGTCTGATCCTTCGTTGGATATGCCTGCGTGTATTTCGTGAAATGATCTGTCAACACTAAAATATTCCTAGTGTCCTTCGAATCAGGCTCTAATGTCAAAAAATCTATGCAAACTAGCTCGAGTGGACTACTAACCTTAATGTTAACGAGTTTGGATGCTTTCTGCACCCGTGCTTTCCGTTTTACACATCTTACACATGTTTTACATTTATTTTCAATGTAACTGGCCATTCGTGGCCAATAGAACCTCGCTCTGGCAAGTTCCAAAGTCCTCTCAATTCCCATGTGCCCTACCTCATCATGAACACCTTGGAATGCTCTTTCTCTGTAGCTACTGGGGATAATAAGCTGATGGAAAACCTCCCCCTTTTTATCCAGAACTTTGCGATATAGTTCTCCTTCGAGTAAGAACAACTTGGATCTCTCTCGTGAGAGTCGAAACACTTCGGGGTCTTCCCACTTCCCATCCAAAGTCTCTGCTTTGGTTTCCAAAATCTGAATGACACTGGCTAGAGCACTATCATTCCTCTGCAACTGATACCAGTCTTCACCAGTCATGCCTGGTAGCGCTGACTGCCCGGGTAATGGGACTGGTTCATCGAGATCATCAGGGACCACACTATCATCGCACAAAAGCGTTTCAATTGCAGGGACTGCACTCGGCACCCCTCCACCTGGAATCATGCTAACGCCAATACCATGGCACATACAAAGTGTACTCATGGTCTCCCTATCAAAAACTGCAAATTCCTCAGGAGACAGGCTAACACGCTCTAGCATGCTGGAAATCCTTTTGTCCATCTCCTGGGACTCCTCATCATCCTCTGATGGCCCATGAGGCCTCCGGGAAAGACCGTCTGCATCAATATTATGCTGGCCGGATTTGTACTGTATGTCAAAGTCATACAGTGACAATGCAGCAAGCCACCTCTGGCTTGTAGCATCCAGTTTTGCACTTGTCAACACATAGGTTAGAGGGTTGTTATCAGTCAGCACCTTGAACTTAGCCCCATACAAAAAATCATGAAATTTCTCACTTATTGCCCACTTAAGGGCAAGGAACTCCAACTTATGCACAGGATAGTTCTTCTCACTTTTGGAGAGGCCACGGCTAGCATAGGCCACCACTCGAGTTTGCCCATCTTGGACTTGATACAAAGCTGCGCCCAGACCGGTCATACTAGCATCGGTGTGTAGCACATATGGTAGCTGCCAATTGGCAAAGGCAAGAACAGGCGCTGAAGTGAGCTTCGCAATGATAAGGTCAAAAGCTGCTTGACAAGCAGGAGACCACTTCGCCCCAATTGAGGGGGATTTTGCTTTTGGCCATTGTCTTGGACCACGATGCTTGGGGGCTAATTCCCCTTTCAGCAAATCATTAAGTGGCCGAACAATGCGAGAATAATCTCTCACAAACCGCCTGTAATAACCAGCAAAGCCCAAGAATGACCTAAGCTCTTTGGCAGTTTGAGGGCATGGCCATTCTTTGACAGCAGCCACTTTGTCTGGGTCAGGCTGGATTCCCTGGGCAGATATTACATGCCCAAGATATTTCACAGAGGATTGAAAGAACTTGCACTTAGAAGGGGACAACTTCAGTCCAAACTCAGCAATACGCTTGAGTACCTTCATTACTCGCTCTTCATGTTCCTCTAGGGAGTCAGAAAAAATTATGAGGTCATCGAGAAATGCAACAACCTCATGAAGGTTAATTCCTTCCATTGTTTTCTCCATTGTTCGTTGAAATGTGGCAGGAGAGTTGGTTAAGCCTTGAGACATCCTCCGAAACTGCCATGTTCCAAATGGCGTCGTAAAGGCTGTCTTGGGTCGATCTGATGGCTCAACCTCAAGCTGATAATATCCACTCTTGAGGTCTAGGACAGTGAACCATTTTGAGCCTGAAAGTAGGGTGAATGTCTCCTATATGCGAGGCAATGGATAAGCATCTTTTCTGGTGAGATTGTTTAATCGCCGATAATCCACAACCATACGCAAGTCTCCGTTCTTCTTCCGAACAAGCACCACCGGGGAGGCATAAGGACTGTGTGATTCCTCTATAATGCCTGCAGCCAAGAGGTCACGAAGGTGCCTTTTTAAATCATCAAAGTCTGCAGGTGACACACGCCTGGTACGCTCTTTGAACGGAACATGAGGTACTAACTCAATACGATGCGTAACCCCTGCCACGCTGCCAACATCCAGATCGTGTTTTGAAAATGCATTTGATGCCTCCTTAGCAATCCTTGCCTGTATGTGCTCTCTAAGTTGTGGAGATATTAGGCTATCTCCAAAATCCAAACTAAGAGATGCCATAGATTGACTGTTGGTCTCATTGTAAGAAACTGACAGAGAATGTGTCGGTGGTACAACCCCTTCAGGCTGAGTGTCTGAATTTGAAAGGGCAATTGGAATGGCCCAGTCAATGGGAGAGCACTCAGCAATAACTGCTCTTGGGTACAATGTAAGGCCACGCTTAGAAATGTTTTTAACCGCGACCTTAAACTTGCAGTGGGACTCAGGTCTTACATCTACTATCTGATCATAGATGATGAGCCCCCCTGGTGTGGTGGTTTTCTCTGCACTGCTAACCAGAGCCTGAAATTTGTCAGCACTGGGCTTGAGGCGACAGATTGCTTTCAAAGCACACACCTCATCTTGTTTCAAGTGTACTGGCACTTTGCTACAGAGCGTCACACGAAGGGCTTTGACGTCTTTCACATAGGAGTCTTTCTGGGTGCAGCATTTTGTATAAGCCATGGCCCAGTTGGTGTCAATGGGCAGGGTCTGCAGAAACCCCGCTCCACCCCTCCTCTTACAGTCGTGGATCATGGCACGCAAGACATTTGTGCCCACCAGAAGGGAAAATTGGTTATTATATGACTGATCAGGACTGACTAATGCTAATATATCAAAGCATTCCTCTGTGCCACAGACGTCTTTTGGAAATCGCACCTTAACCTCAATGTAGCCAACATATGGTACCTTCTGTCCAGCTGCACCTTCAATGTCTAGCACTTCTTTTATAGGGAACAGTTCCCTATGAGAAAGGTAGCGGGAATAGAATGATTCTGAAATGATTGTCACTTGCGATCCGGTGTCAATTAAACACTGGCACTGCACTTGATCTAACCACGCTAAACCATCACAAGGCTCTCCAATGAGACCCTGTGGAAGCTGAGAAGTCGCCAGGATATTCGGGGACTCATACATGCACTGACTCGAGGGCGTGGAACTATTTTGACTACCAGCTCCTGCTCGTTCCGCAGCAGGAGCTCCTACCGGTTTAAAGGCAAGTCCGACCGTGGACTGTTCTGACGCTGATTCATGGAATTTTGGCTCTGCCTAGCATTGTGCCTCTCGCACAACTTCTTTTGCACCAATATAGCATTAGTCGGGTTTGAACATTCTGGCAGCATATGTGAATCCTCTCCACAATTATAGCAAAACTTCCTAACTCTTTTATAATCCTCAGAATAGCTGACAGGAGTTGGTGGAGCTGCACCAGCCAGGTTGGCTTTTTGTGTAGGTCTTTGCCTAGTTTGACCATTTCTGGGAAACTGAGACTTCCTAGAGGCAGAGTTATTCATTAATTCGGCTTCTAGCTGCTGTATTCTCTCCTCCAGTTGCTCTCTGGTATGAGCATCCAGAACTGTGGGCGTATCACTAGAGAGTTTGCAGTCACCCATTTTTACAACGGTTCTGGCATGCACATTATTTGAGCTTCCGCACAAATGGCGTTTCCTGCGAACTTCTTTCAGATGACTTTCCTTCTCATGAGCTCTGATTTTGAAGAGGAGCTCTGAGAAAGTAAGGATGGCTTTATGTGGATACTCCAATAGCTCTTTTAGGTGCAAAGCCGTGATTAGAGTGTCATTCCAGCAGCCCCTAAGAAACTGCTTTAGCAACTGACTATCAAAGTCAGCTTTAGCTATCCCATTACTATCAACCACTTCCCCCAGTAAAGTCTGAAGTCTGCGTAAGTAATCAGATGCCTTTTCTCCAGTATTCTGATGAGTCTCTAAAAACTGAATATACAATTCCTCACCTCCAGTGACATTACCGTAAGCTTTGTCCAGCTCGTTGAGATAGTCTTTTGGTGGAGCTTGAGACCCAATAGGAAGAGCCACATTTAGAGCAGGGCTAGCCAAGCTATCAATGATCATGCGGCGCTGATGCCCTTCGGAGAAAGTAGAGTCATTCACTACTTGCTTAGCTCTAAGTCTCCATATATTGTATTCAACCTCGTCCGAGGGTTTCGGAGATTTGCCCGAAAATAGGCTAAGCGCAAGAGTAGAGGGGGGGTGCAGTAATGGATCATGCTTCACAATGTGCTCCACAATGACTCTTTGAACATCCCCCGGCACAGGATTAACAAGCACAGAGTCAGTCTTAAGTGCTTGAGTAGAAGTGGACGGATGCTTATTGCCGCTAACGGCCGTTGGTCGAGAATCTATGAGGGGCTGAGCCCTAACTTCCAACGCAGGAGTTGATGTGGCTGGCTCCTTATGTGTTCCACAAATACGATTCGCTGCCACTCGATTTAAGACCATGGGGCTCACATTATATGCTGACGCAAGCTCATTTACCTGTTCTTGAAAACTGACAGTCATATCGTCAATAACTTGAACAAGGGTTACCACATCCTGTGCCAAATGCGAAGCATTAGGTGCTGGAGGATGATATTCATCTATCTGAATAACCTCAAAGAAATGTTCACCATCTAAAAGCATTGGGGTGATAGACTCAGTGAACTGACACAAAATCGTACCCGAAAGACTGTCAATTGGTTGTATTTTGACAACCTGATCTAGTGAGACAAAAGCTCTTTGCACTTCTTGTAACTGAATCATGGCTTTAACTCCCTTAAGCATAACAGTGTAATCGGGATCAAAACCATACCTCTCACAAAACTCCATTTTTAAAAAAAAAATTTTTTCTTTCAAAATAAATATAAAAATTCACAGGTGATCATGCATGTGCTCCCACATAAGTTTTACGATGCGCTCAAGTCCCTGTTCGGGCGCCACTTTTCTCTCTTAGTTGTGACCGGTGTGTCAGCTTAATAAAGAATACAAGCTGAAAGCTTAACCATAACAACCAAGGGAGTTTATTCAGGGTCGACAGCAATGTGCCGTCCTTGTCCAACCCATAAATAACTTACTTCGGACCAGAGCGTGCATCATCCTACTTACACATGCACATATACTTCTAAAGGAAACTTAACTCAACCAACTATGAATTCACCGCTAAGCGGGTATCCCTAAAATGAAAACGTATACAACTTACAAGTAAACAAACAAAAGAAAATAACAGTCATGCATCCAATTACAACACTCTCATTAACACAACGTGTATCCAACTAGGAGATATGTAATACATCCCACGATCATGGAGTCTCTGTCTCAGTCTCTGCAGTTCAAGGCACCAATGTCTATACAATCCACAACAAGAGCGCAAGTCTCCACAGGCACTCCAGCAGAAGCTCAGAACAGTCTTTGAACAAAAAAAATAAAATAGCTGGCCAGCAATAAAAGAAAATAGAGCTCTATGTATGTGGGGTGTGTCTGTGAGTACTTCGTTCCAAATACTCGTTGATCCGGAAGCTCACGTGAACGTAGCCGCTCCCTCTCCTCCGTAGCCACGACTAGGCACGACGACAACTCCGTTCGGGAACCCGAAACGAACGACTCCACACTCGCAGGATGATGAATACAACTTTAGGGCTGTTGCACATGAAACGCTATGATAGCTCACACAAGTTCGCTCTGTGTGACTCACAGACCAAGTGAGCTCTTATAACTAAATCAGCAATATAATTACAAATTCAAATGTTCACACACCATTTGTTGCATTAAAGAATAGCATCTTTATAGAGTAAAAATGACCTCTGAATGACGGGAACTCCTCTCGGAAAAAGAACGCACTCCACGAGGCGGCTAATTAGCTTAATTGCTACTTCTCCGCGGTTAGCGGTTGACAAAGCAATAACTATTGAACAATACAATATACTAGAACAGTATAGTCTAATGTCATACCTACAAGAGAATATGCATATGAGCAGCGTTCTTACCTAGCAGGATGATGAATACAACTTTAGGGCTGTTGCATATAAAACGCTATGATGGCTCACACAAGTTCGCTCTGTGTGACTCACAGACCAAGTGAGCTCTTAGCCCCTCCCGCCAGGATTAACTTCCACGTTGACTGTCGTAAAACAGTCAAAAAAACTAAATCATCCCTCCCACAAGATTATCTTAACATACTTTGCATAAGTTGTTACACATATTCTCTTACAGTATTAACTCAAACTACCACTGGGTTACATTACCAGTTAACTTCAATAAACGGAGCTGTTTTTAAAGCAGCTGCTGAGGTTCAACCCTGGAGTTGTTACACAGAGCTGAAGTGAAACCAGGACTAAGAAACCCTCATTCTGAATCTCTAGGACTTCTTTAGGTTTGTGAAACTGATTCACCACTCATCCGAGAGGCTTCTTCAGTTCTGCAACAATTGGTGGAGAGTCCCAGGTACTAAACCCCTCGTGGAGGTTGTCCCCTTGAGCCAAGGAGTGAAAAAAAATCCAATGGTCAATTACCAAGGCCAAGGTGTAATCCTCTATCAGACATTGCCCCACCCCACTATTCTGTGATCTGTTGAAGTCACCTGAGTGCGGCTGAAGCACCTAGGAAGGGAGCTTGGGGGGGTTGTAGGTGGCTGGCAGCTGGTGTTGTAAGCCAGCATCTCTGTTCAGTGATGGTTGTTCACGGTGGACGTAGATGAACACTTAACTTATCTAAAACCATCTGTGAGCATCCTCATGGAGTGTCCTTCCGCCTTCAGGTGCAGGTGTACACTCTGGTCCTGCTGAGGTGGCTCTCCTGTATCGTGTCATGCATCTGTGGAGTGGTTGTTTGGTTTGACCTTTGTAAAAGTCCCAGCACTTCTCTCTTAGTTGCTTAGCTCATGTTTGGGTGAAGAAGCGAAACAAACCTAAAGAAGTCCGCCTGCCTTCTTTTCATGCACTCAAGACTACTGTGACAGGGATGATTGAGAACATACACACACATTCTGAATCCCATTCACATTTAGGCAGCCACTTTATTACCTGCACCTTGTTAGTACCAGGCTGGACCAGCAACTGTCTTCAAAGCTGCTGTGATCCATCACGGCATGGATTGAACACACGATAGCCTGTCCTGATAACATCACACAGTTTCTGCAGAACCTTCATGATGAGATCACGCTCCAATGATTGGATTGGAGTAAGCATTTATTGGATATCTGCGTCACAGCACGGTCATTAAGGGTGGACGATGCTCATTCCCCCGAGCAGCAGCTGTGAATGGACAGTTTTTGTGGGTTAAATCTGGTCTGTCAGCTGTGGCCTTTTAAAGCCACCGCTTTGCGGCTGCTACAAAGGTGTGAATTCTTGTTTGTCTGAATGTGTTGGTAGAAAAGTGAAAGTTTTGCAGAAAGCATCACGCCAGCCGCTGTTTCGAATATTTTAAACTGACATGATTCTGATCAGTCACTCGCAAACGAACTACTTTTAGCTACAAACCTTTGTGCCAGTTCTTATGCATCTCTGTGTGAGTGATGTTTCTGTCTCAGTGAGTGGCGGTGACGTCTCCCATCCCAGCCACAGGAACCACATGTTGAAAGGTGATGTGCTTCCTGCTCCTCTGTGATGCTAACGGGACCATGATATCCAAATTGAACTTAATGTTTTATTCAGTCAGCCCTGAAGGCACCGACTGAGACCAGAAACTCATCGGCAAAGACTTCCCTGAGCTCAGAGTTCAGCTGAGCTCGTTTTCTCACAGATCAGGCCAGAGGAGTCGCCCCCTGCTGGATCTTAGAAAGACTGCAGGCTGCAGAAGCTTCAGCATAGTCTTCATGTGGAAGACGATCAGCTTAAACTTCATTTGCATCACACAAAAACACCTGCATGCATGAATGAACAGGTGTACCTCATTAAATACCTGTTCATAAGTTAGTTCACATCCAGACTTCGGAACAAGTTCTTGTGGATTTGTTAAACGAGCTTTTAAAAAACGAGATTTCCCATCAGAGTTCACATCCTGTCAGGGTTACAGCAGTAGCCTGAGCTGTGCTTACGTAAGTGTGAAGTGAGAACAAACTCAAAAACTTCAAACAGGTTTTAAACTCTGATGGTTGATGTGCTGCTGTAGATCTGCTCATCCTCTCACTTTAATCCCTTCGACATCAGTTTGGAGATCTCCTCTCAGAGAACAGTAATGTCTTTTAATTTTTTAACCTGAACCTGCAGAAATAAAGCTGAAAGCTGCTGTAGGTACTTCCTGACTGCAGGTCAGTATTGAAATGTTTTCATGTTGTATTGAAGCCTTCCTCTTCTTCTTCGGGACGTTTTAGTTTTATGCGGCTGGGAAGTAAAAAGAGGAGGCGGAGGAGGAAGAGGAGGAGGAGGAGGAGGAGTGTTTAACACAGTCTGATGCTGAAATCAGCCGCTGATCGATCCGTTCAGCTTCCCTCGGATCAATACCCTGCTCTCTGCTCAGTTTTATTTTAAACCTGTAGTTTCTATTTATTCATTTTAATACGAAAACTGCGTCGGAGTCAAATTACTGCGTTTCCGGCTGCGGGACGTCTGCGGCGTCTACTCACCTGTCTGAACAGACTCACCTGAGTCCGGACGGAGATGGAGGTCTCCGCCTCCGGCTGCTTTGGGTTCCGGATCGACTCGCTGCTTTCGGTCAGACCGCCCGGCGCGCTCCTTTCCCGGGCAGACCCTCCGGAGCTCAGCCCGGGGAACAGCAGCGGCTGCTCGGCGCCTCCGTCCCCGTGGAGGGATCCTGTTCCCCGGCTGGAGTCTCCGCTGCTGCCCGGTCCGCTCCAGCACCGCTCCGCCAGCTCTTCCTTCCTGATCCGGGACATCTTAGCGGACTGTCCGCCGTGCTCTCACCCGGGACAGGTCTACTCTGAACCGTGTCAGCCCGAGCTGGAAGCCGAGCCCTTCCAGTCCGGACCGGATGAAGATTTCCAGGATAAAAGTCTGAGCAGCGAAAGCACAGGTAAAACACCGAGACAGCGTTTAAAGTTCCCACAAATCTGAAATAGAAATCAGATGGAAAGAGCGTGATTTCATTTTGAGTTTCTCTCATTAAAAAGTTTTTGTTTTATGAGACGCAGCAGAGAGATGAAGGAAACTTCTTTATTTCCCTCAGCAGGAGCGAACGCAGATTTTTACATTATAGACACAGAAACTGAAATAAAAACGGAGTAAAAACCGAGTTTATCGGCTTCACTTTGTCTCAGCAGCTCTCTGTTCGTCTTTGCTCTGAATCTAAATGACAAAATTAAATTGATGTTTCTATTAAAGAAGAGAAGGTCAGTAATTATTACTGTAAATGCCATAATGAAGCTACAAAACTATGAAAATGAAATCTTGGTTTATTATTAATGAGGGTTTAGAGAAATGAGGCAGACTGCTTCTGATTGGTTCAAATTTTGATTCATTTTAAGAGGAAAAACAAATCCGCAGTCTCTGAATCTGATATTTTTGTCTAAACAGGAGTTAATAATCTGAACAGCTCTGAGGTTTTTGACAGCAGAAAGAATAAAAAAAAGCCTTTAATCACGGGTTTTCTGTCCTGTAATCATGAATCAGTGGATGATAACAACTCTGAAGTAGAAAATTCACAGATTTTCTATTAATCAGTGAAAACACAAAGAAATAAAGGAAATAAAACATTATTAAAGAGGAAAAACGGAGCGAACACGCAGGCGCGGGCCCAGCTGGAAACATTGGTTTTATTTGTATGATTATTTTCTGATTCTTTGACCTCAGGTGGCCTTAAAGGAGAAACATTAAGACAGATACTGGATGAATGTAAGGATGGCCCTCAGTGACGGGCCGGTGAGTCCGTTAATGTGAACTTCTCCATGAAGCGCTTCTCGCCTGGGAATGATTCTTGTGGGTTAGAAATCCTTGTCCGTGGTGTGTCGTCATGTTTGTGACTGAAGACTTGTGCTCGTATTTGTAGAGCACACCGTCCCTGTGCGTGATGCTCACTGCGTCAGGACCGCCGTGGCTTACATTTCTGGAGCACACAGAGTCTCAAATATAACACCGGGGAGTTTTGGGTAGTGATCTAAAGTCTGATGAAGATGAGAGCAGCCGCCACATGCTGATATAACCCCAAACGTTTACCCAGAATGCACCAGTGACACCAGGGCTTGTTTCTGCGCCTCCGTGTCTCAGACAGGAAACTGTGACAGATCCATCAGACTGTGGCTCTTAAAGAGCTTGAATGAGTTTTTCAGCCCTGAAAGTTTCATGTGCACATCTGCAGGACTCATAAAGTTATGATGGGTCAAAAAATCTTCCCTCAAACTGCCGAGAGTTTTAGTATGAAGGTAAAAACGCTGCATGGCTTCATATGAGTGGTTCATATGACTCAGGTACTGAGCCTGATGTGAAAACTGCTAAGGTAGCGTTACTACATAACAAAGCGAGGGGGTGAAGTTATACTAATTGAGAGCATTTATGCTCAAGTACTTGTACAGCTTAAACATGTAATTAATACTGTTTTCAAAGTAAAAGCACTCTTCATAATTTAATACAGTTAAATGCATGTTATACCAGCTTAGTTTGGGCAAATTTATATTAAACAAACTTGGTTTTTCTTTTCTAAAAACCAGATTCGTGGATAGATTCTATCTATCTATCTATCTATCTATCGATCGTACTGTTTTTTTCTAAGTAAGGAACATTTCTGCATGGGCTGCGCAAAGACTCCTGAGTTGGTTAATATAGTTTTTATAATAGTTTAATGAGTGACATCATCTGCAACTTAAATATAACCCTTTTTATGTTATTTCTGCGCAGTTTCAGGGTTGTTGCACCTGTGCATGTGCATGTGCGTGTGCGCTGTGCGGGGCATGAATGCAACATAAACTAACGCTGCGTCTCTCTGAGCTTTCAAACCTAAAGTCAGTTAAATGCTTTTATTTCTTTATATTTACATGAACATGTTTTTATAATATTTGAGTAAGGCCAACTTATTAAATGTTGTTAATGTGCGTTTCACAGATTTGCAGCTTCGCTTCGACTTTAACCGAAACAATTTTCATGTAATTCACAACTATAAAACGGAATTATTCCCACACAGTCCCATGATATATTTTTACTGCTATCTAACGAAATGCAAACAAAAATGATACTCTGACCATGTTCAGTTCATCTTTATTAATGAAGCGCCGCATCAAAGGCATCAAACGGCAGGTTGGAGCTGTGCAGAGAAATTAAACGACGAAATTCAGAACAAAAAAATTAAAGGCATTTTATATTTTACCGACAAAAAGCGACAGAGACATAAAATCTTATTATTTAAAATAGTTTAATGGGCACAACAGAAAATAAAGGTTGATAGAGAATAAGAGGCATGTCCGGTTCTGATTTATTCTGCAAGGCCTCGGGAACATGGCTGATACTCCACAGCAGTTTCTAAATCAATTTAAAACAAATTAAGAATCAATTAAATTATAGACACGGACTGCGGACGTGGTCGGGGGGCTGGAAGAGGTGTGAGCCCCCCGGGTCAGGCCAATAAATGCTGAGTTGAATCACTTTTGTTAACATTTTTCTCTCTCAAATAAAAAAAGCAAAAACGGAAAAAATAAATGAAAAAGTCAAAAGAACTTCAGGAGGTTAAACGGGGCGGTTTTTGGTGCACCTGTACGAAGCTTTTCTCTCTCGCTGACCAATCACCTTACAGGCCTGATGTGATGTCATTAATACCTCAGTGCAGAGCGGCGGCTGCGACGCGGTGACGGCGCGTCTGAAGAAGCCCCGAAAGGCTCGGACGGCGTTCAGCGACCAGCAGCTGTCGCGGCTGGAGAGAAGCTTCCAGAAGCAGAAATACCTGAGCGTCCAGGACCGCATGGAGCTGGCGGCCTCGCTGCAGCTCAGCGACACGCAGGTCAAGACCTGGTACCAGAACCGCAGGTAAACGCACACCTGGCACCGGAACATGAACCCGGACACGTGATTTCGGGCTGTTTCTCCTTCATCGGTAGTTATTTTGGTTTCTGCTTGCAGACACATTTTTCCTGATAAATAATAAACAGTGCGATCAATAATTCAGCAGCACGCTGTAATTATGATCAATAATTAATGGAGAAACAAATTTGGAGCTTTTAGCCCCAAAGAAAATTTTTTTTATTATTATTATTATTCTTCAGACCGCCTGTGCTGTGATTGGTCAGAGAACTGAATCGTCATCGCCGAGCTGCTTATCGGTTTGTTTTCAGGATTTTTTTGAATTATTATTTTAGGACAAGATGAAAAACCGTTTTCAGATTTTCATTGTTGACTGACTGTATTTCCATATTTTCTTCACAGTTTAATTCATGCTTTTATATATATATATATATAAAAAAAGGAACTTTGTGATGTATGATGTGATTATTCAGGATGATGATGTGAGCACAAATTTGCAAAAAAGGATGAAACCTCAATGATGCCCATAAGTTCAGCGGCTTCAGTCTGCTCTAAACACTCAGTTTATCATCGTTTTTTCTACACTTCAACCTATGTGATGTAATAGAGAGGGGAACGAAACCCCACCCACTCTTCTGTTAGTGAGAGGCAGCCAGTCAGGTGAAAGCTGTCTTACAGGGGGAGGACATAAAATGGCTTTGATCAGACTGAGTAGGCGACGGCGTCTCCAGCTCGTTTCTGTAAAGTACCTCAGTGAGCGAGAGGATCGGCAGCTTTCTATAATTTGAAGAAGGTTTTGTGCTGCTACAGACATGAGTAAATCTGAGCCTGTGTGTTCCTTCTTATTTTAAATGCCAGCCTTTGTAATGAAGGGACATTTTTACTCTCAGCACACAGCTCTTCTTATTCCTAAGTCCTTAGGAATCCTCCACACACCTTTCCTTGGCCTCACAATGTTTACTTTTACTTGTACATGTACTAACTTCATAATCAGAAACACCCCCACCCCCACCCCCACCCCCCCGGACCATGCGAGATATGACAGTAAGTGCAGTGAATCAGCAGAGGTCACATTCAGGGTCAAACAGCTGTGAACGTTAAAAATACTGAAAGGTTTACGTGACTCTTGCTTGTCCTGAAAGACTGTATATAATAGATGGACACCAGTGTTGAAGCCTTGCTCCATCTAGATGACACGAGCATAGTGAAAACTACACACTCACTGACTAATAACCTGTGACTGACATGTCTTTATCCAGTGGTTCTCCCCTGCTTCCTGCTCCTTTGTGACTCTAACGGGACCGTAACGTTCAAAGTAAACATCATCAGACCTGAAAGCAGCAACTGAGACCATAAACTCATCAGGAAGGAGTTTAATGAGCTCAGGTCAAATGAGCAGCAAGCTCATTTTCTCATTGACTTCTATCCAATCAGATAGGGGGTCGCCCCCTGCTGGACATCAGGAGGAATGCAGGTTTAATGAGCGTCGGCACTCGCTTTACTCTTCAGACCTGGAAGATAGATCTTCATATACTGTTTGTAACGTTTTACTTCAGCCTGCACCTAGATGCCATTTGTCAGCATCAACAGAAAAGAACTCATTAATTACCAGAGATCACACCAATAAAACATGGAGGAAGATTAGATGCTACTGAAAAAAAGTGCAAAACCACTCAAATGTTTTGGAAAATAAATAAAAATTCATTCATTCAAACTTCTGCAGGCCACACTAGAAAGTCAGGAGGCGGTCCCATCTCTGCGCAGTCATGTGACAGCAGTTTGGCGTCAGGTGTTCTGAACAGTGAAAGTGAAAAAGCGCTCGTACTCCGTAACGTGTGGTTTGTGTTTCCAACAGGACCAAGTGGAAGCGTCAGTCTGCTGCTGGTTTGGAGCTGCTGGCTGAGGCCGGCAGGATGTTCCTGCCCACGCACTACCTGTACCCTCCTGCTCCGCCCACAATGGACCTCTATCTGTACCGAGGCCACGCCCACCACTACCATCACCACGCGGCCCAGCCTCTGCTACCCCCACATCCTCACCCACACTGAGCCACTCCCCTGCTGACTGCAGCACACTGGGAGGATGGGGGCGACGTGAAGCTCCTTCATCAGCAGGACAGAGGCGATTATCAGACTGAAGGTTTCTCTGCTTTGGTTTCACTCATCTCTGATTGCTTTGGAGATCTTTGATCTCAGGAGGAAAAACTGAATCCAGTTTCTGGAAGAACTTCAGAAAACACAACAGCAGCTTCCAGTTTACGTCTGGACAAACGAACAAGTCCAGGCTCAGTTTTCTGCAGTCAGAGACCACAAGGTCGACCACACAGCAAACTCAAGCAGCACTTCGCTCCATCCATGAAGATCACAGCAGTGGACTCAGTGAGTGAATATGTGACAGCTGGGAGGTCATCTGTGTGACCGGCTGGATACTGACCCTCAGAGTGGATCTGAACCACAAACTTGTCTCTGTACGTTTCTCTAGCTCTATTTCAGTTTTTTTACATTTTCAATAAAGAAAATAAAGATTTGAATGTTTCCTGTTCTTACTGATTTTCTTTGATTCAAAATGAAACCAATGGTTCTGCATGGTTTCCAGGCTCAGGTTAGTGTGGTTCTGATTCTGACTTTGGGTCTCATGGAGATCTTTATCATGACAACATCTTACTGTGACTAAAGCCATTGGCCTTGACTTGATGTTAACTCACATCCACACTGGTTTTGACTGGGATCACTGGGATCCATCCATCCTCTGCCTCTTATCTGGGTCCAGATCATAAGGGTAGCAGTCCAAACAGAGACCCCTTCTCCCCAACCTTCCTCCTCCAGCACTTCTGGGGAAAACAGAGGCTAGTGTGTCTTGGCACTGCCCTGACCTTGCAGGGTCCGGGGGTCCATCCAGGTCAGATACTTGAGCCATCTCAAGTGGCTCCTTTTGATATGAAGGAGTAGCTGCTCCCCTCTGAGCTCTTCACCATCTTGAAGGCTGAACCCTGACACCCTTCAGAAGAAGCTTGTTCATGGGCTTCCTGTCTCCATGTTGGTTGGATTGTGACATCATCCATGGGCTTCACGACTCGATAGCGGTGCCCAAATTCAGGGGGTGCATGCTTCGGGTGTTCTCTCCGGGTATAGTGAGTCTCGACCGCCCAGTCAGCTGATAGCTGGCGAGGCAAGCTGGCTTGCAGAGCAGCGGCAACGGACATCTCCGAAAACATCGGCGCACTTTTGCAATTTAGCGATATCTTGGTAAAACAAGCAGATATTTGAAGCTTACACATCTACATTCTCACCTAAAAACATCTTAAAAGTTTATTTTTTGTCACAGAAAGTCATATTTCAAACTTTTTGGTCGCTCTCCTCCGCCATTACTACGTTTGCATTTTGATGGGATACGGTAGGCCACGAAGGATACACCGGACCCATCCTTCAAATCTGGGGAAAAGAAGAACACATTCGTTGACCACATTTGGAGGAGCCTTTGAATTTGGACCGCCTTCGTCGCCTCGCTGTGATGTAATTGGCCTACAAATGCAGCCTTTGAAGGATGCAGCCCCTGAATTTGGACACAGCTCATATTTTTTTAAATCCGCAATGTTTGCATTTTGACCACATTTTTGTTGTTTCCAGAAGTGACCATATTTGGACAAGAGGGTGGAGCTCTGCTATCAGCTAATGCTAGCTAGCTTGATCAGCACAGACCGCATTGGGAGCATCTCCCTCTTTCTCGCACACATGTACCTGCTAATCAGCGACATCCAATCAAAATCTTTGAATTTCACTCCGCACACTGGACTCTGTTAGTACAATGAAGTGCACAGCAGCCATGTTATTGGTCAGATAACTGCATTAAAAATACTCCAACAGCACAAACACGTTCCAGAGGTCCAGTTCAGGGTCTCCAGGTAGCTGAGGGGAAGCCTAGCAGACAGCTAGTAGCTACAGCGGTCTGTGTCGCCATCCACTTGTCAAAGAGGCCACATGCAAACTTCATTTCAACAGGTGAGTTATAGAAACCCCCCCCCTGTACAGCTGTTATGAAGGGGGAAATGGAGACCAAAGCAGTTTCTGTATCAGGCTGTAAATAAGTTTTAACATGGGAGTCTATGGGGACTGACTCACTGAGGTGCCTCTGCTGGCCAGCAGAGAAACTGCAGCAGTGGAGGTTTCAGGCTGGTCTTTGACCTCGAGCAGCTCTGAGGATGATGACTTGAGCAGGTTTTGGTCTTATCTGGTTTTAGCTCCTGGGGATTTCCAGGGAGTGATCGAACACAGCAAATAACCTGGACTTGTGCTGATGGTGGTTTACCCTGTGTTGTGTGTTTGAACTCAGTTCTTAGTGTTTAACGGTCTGCTGCTGATGGTCTGAGCGCTCCTCTTCAGCCATCAGTCGGCTGAGACTTTTCATTCGGAATCGGACGTTTATGGAGCAATTAGCTGATGAAATATTAACCAGCAGGTGAAATATTGATGCTGTTAAAAGGCAGGGATTACACATCAGAATGTCCAGCCTGAGTCTGAGTGTTTCCTTAAGTGCTGCAGATGCTCCAACAGAAACACTGAACAGGCCATTACTCCAGCTTCAGCTTTTAAAGTTTTAAATCTAATCATGAGTTTTCCCCTCTCTGCTGATGGGTGGAGGAGGTTTTAGCTTCCAGCTCAGTGAAGAGATCATTTTGAACTCTTTGAAAGGGTTTTTCTCTCTGAGCTGCTGCTCAGACTGAAGTATTCACAGAAAACTGGGAACACGAGCTCCAGATGATGAAACCAGGCGGACGAGGATTTAAGACACAACCACACGCTGCAGGTATGGGTTTACCTTCAAGGTAAAAATCTACGTTTATCTACGACAGCTGTAAAATACACACTTTCATACTTAACAAGCACACATACATCCCGATTTTATGAAAAAATCCAACAATGAAAACAAAAGTCCATAAATGAGGTGCTGTAACTGAAACCGCGAGTACGGTGGCCCCAAAGGACAAATCACATTCAAGAAGAAAAGCCACACACTCTGCAGGTGTGCACTTCTTCGTCATTCCCCCTCTTCCTCTCCTGATGGACTTAGTGCCGCCTTCTTCTTCTTCTTCTTCTTCTTGGTGCTCTGCTCCCTCCAGTCCGCTGGAGAACTCTGAGCGGAACAGGTGGGCCTCCCTCTGACCAAACCTGAGATGCAGAGAAGAAGAAGAAGACAGTGAGCTTCATTTGAAAATATCTTCTTCTAAAAAACACAAACTATGAGAAAGTGGTGAGAACTACTACTCCCAGGATGCATTTGAGCACCGGCGAATTCTATGGCTTCATCTAACTGTGTCTTTACTGCCACAGCAACTGAGTCTGACTGTCTTTATAATAAATAAATATATTTTATTAAACTAAGCACAAAAAGTCAGGAAATGTGTGTTGGGTGGATTATTTCTGTGTTGTAACGATGCTTCTTGGCACTAAACCTGAAACCGTTTATTTCCATTAAATGGAGCCACATTTGGAGGGAAAATGCATTTGTGGGTTGAGCAGCAGAGTTGAGTATGTGGGATCCACCCATGAAAAACTCACCAAATCTTCTCTGTCAATGCCAAACAGCTGATTCTGCTACTGACTCTGTTCGGTGTTTACTGGATTTATTCATGTAACAAACAGCAGCCTCAGCAGCATGTGGAAGAACCATACACAGCCACAGCAGCCTGGCACCTCCTCCTCATGCTGGCCTCACACTGCTGTGGGACATTTGTCGCAGGTCAGCCAGTGTGCTTGTGTCCCAGACTGTGGAGGTACGGGATTACCACTGCCTGCAGAACGTCATGTCTCTGCATGGAGATTGTCTCCAATGATGACGGGCCTGCCTGTCAGCAGCCGGAGTACCAGAAGCTCCAAACAAGCTTTATTTTTATTCCTGGAATCTGCTGACGCATGTCTGCTGACCCTTTTATTCGGTTTTATTCAGCTGCTTATCAGCGACGGGAGACTTTTATGACTTTGACTTCATCCGAATATTTAACATGTGCGAGCTGAGCCAAAGCTGCCCCACTGCTGATGCTGAAACTGAACGGAACATCACTCAAACACAACACTACACAACTGACCAGCACCCAAAGGATTGTGGGACACTGAGGAGGAACACACACCTGTAATTACGTCTCTGCTGACCACTGAGTGTGTGTAAAGCCAGAGCGTGTTCAGACAAGCCCGTCATGAGGAGCAGCTGCTACCACACACACACACACACACACACACACACACACACACACACACACACACACACACGTCCTGAGTGGACAGAGTGTAAACATGATTGTGACTGAGGGGAGCACTGGATTTAATGATGTATGTGTTTAATGTGTGTGTGTCAGTCATAACAGAAGGAGGCGTGTGCTAATGAGTATGAGCGAACACACACACACACGCACGCACGCATGCGCGCACACACACACACACACCTCTCTCTTTGTGTGGACTCGGGTTAATGAAACACTTCCCTGACCCTGGACATACACATTATCAACATATCGAACATACAATGATTTTAAATATCACATCACCTTTGACCTCTGACCTCTACTTCGAGGTTAGTAGATTGATCTGACGGGCACAGTGATAGTAATGCTGTATAGAGCTGTTTAAACTGTTTCTTACTGCCATTGTTTGCACTGAGGGAATGATATATATGAGGATGCTAAATATCGCTTCATAGTTTGCATCCTAAAGAGAATGAATCCATATAAATAAAAAATGATGTCGCATGATAAAATGGGTTCAACAGGGCGAAAAACAAAATCCTGCACTTTGTTTTTACTGCACTGCAAACTTGTTAAACTCGGTTTAAAAGAACACAGAAAATAAATGAATATCTGCAGAATTCCTTACAGGGAAATCCTGTTCAGACCAGGGTCATCATAGTTTACATTATACTTTACTTTTAGTTCGTTTTCACAGCTTTTTTATTTTATTTAAAGCTTAGTTTTAGTTAGTTTCATTAATTTTAGTATTTTCATATTTTGTCAGGTTCAAGATTCATGAGTGACTAGTGTGTAATAAAAACTTGACAAAAGACACCCTTTAAAGAAATCTATTCAACAACCAGCTGTTCACAGACAGCAGCACTACATGCTAAATGTGTGTAACATTAAGGACACACATATGAACTCCAAAACTCAATAAATCCTACAATAAACTCCAATAAAGTTCAGCGTCAGTGCAGCAGATTAACAGTTCAGTTAACGGAAATATTTTTTTCAATTTCAGTTTTTGTAATTTCGTTAGTTTTCGTTAACTATAATAACCCTGGTTCACACAGGGCGCTGCCTTTGGGGATGCTACCTCTGTGGGGGGGGCACTGCCTCTGGGGGGCTGCTGTCTAACCCTAACCCTTCACGCTCTGAGTCCTGCTTGCTTTTATGTTTGATTTTAGATTTTCGGCGCCCTTTAATGAAGCGCTTTCTTGGCCGTGGAAAAGATTTTGGGCTCAGTGGCTGTTTCAATAAAGGTTACTGAATCTCAGCTGCAGATCTGTCTGATAAATCCAGGGGAACTGACGTTTACAGACTCACCTCTTCTTTCCAGTCAGCTTCTTCTGGTTCTGATTCTTGACTGGACTCCTGGCCTGCTTCCTGGTCGGGTTCTGGTTCTTCTTGTAGCCCCTGGAGGCCCCGGGACCCGGGGCGGCGCTCAGACCCTGCGGAGCATCTCGGAGGCCGAAGCTCTTGGCGGCGTGTCCCAGGTGGAGGGAGCGGATGTGGAAGATGTGTTTGAGGTGAGCGGGGTAGGTGGTGTACGCCCGCAGGAAGGACTGCAGTGCTGGTGACATCACAGAGACAGGTCAGCCAATGAAACAGTAGCACCATGTTCTCTTCACATTAGCATCATTACCTTTCTTGGCAGCCTGCAGCGACTGAGAGTCTGAGTGGACAAAGTTCTCGAACTCTGTCTGAAGGACGGTCGCTCGCTCGCGGACTCTCCTGCTCCAGAGCTTTACATGAACTCTGTCGGGATGAAGACAATGACCTCGGTTTATTGATCAAACATCGTCAATACGTCAAACTGCAGCTGAAAACACAAAGAGGGATCCTGATCACTGAAGCTGCTGAGAAAATCACCACAAAGACTTGTCTCAGGCCATTTTCCCCAGCTGAATGTGCATCTTTAGGACACGCCCCTCACTAGAGTTCAGATTTCTGATCTCTGAAGGCGTTCGTCCATCAGAGTCAATCGAAACTCCTCATAAAGCACCAGTGCCATTTGACCAGCTGGCAATGCTGCAATTGAAAGAGTTTATTTTTACACAGTTGTATAACCTTTGGAAAAATGTGCTGATATTTCTAATTTTCTAATGTGTATTTGCAAATGTGCACAAAACGAAGAGTGGACAGTCAGCCTTTAAGGAGGTCTGCATGCTCCCGCATAATTGATGGTCCTGTGATTGTGTCTGTGCGTGCATTTCCCAGCGGAGCGCCAACGGAGAGCTCCTGTGCACTCCTCCTGGGGTCGGTTGACAAGTGAACAGGGAAGGAAGCGACAGCGGAGCTCACGGGGAACGGGAGAAGCACGAACAAAGAAAACATCAAAGATCAAAAACTGAGCAGGAAAAGCTCGAAGAGCGTCTGCAGCACGAGCGAGAGAGGCCCGGACAGACTGCCAACGCACCACCACTGCTGAACCAGCCGTTTAGCATTCTAGCTATTATTATTATTGTAAAAATATTATTAATATGATATATTATTATTACACTAGGTAACAAATTTCCACTTTTGTCTTGTCTTTGGGTTTAAATGTTTTTTATAGATTCTGTACATGTAAACAAACCAAAAATGCAGATTTCTGATCCCAAAACAAATTTGTCATTGTCCCATACACAGCCAGTTACTGGTGGCTTTGATTTAGGTTGTAGCCTTTATTCAATCTGTTTTCTCTTCAAAAAAGGCCTATAAAATGGTAAAAATATTCAATTAAAGGAAAAAATAGCATAACTATTATAAATAAATTATGTTGTCGATCTGAACACTCACCGGTGTCGCTCTGAATTATCAGTTTTTAATGATGTTGATAAATGTCACATTATGTGCTGCATCTTTAATAAAATGAACACACTGAATTTGTCTGAATTGCGTGTTTGGAGACAAAATGGAGAAATTAAATGGTTATTTTTAGCGGGACAGCAGAACAAATCCACTTTTCCAGAGGTCAGAGATCTTTGAGAGCTGATGCTGAGCCGTGTTTTAAAGGACACAAAAAAGGATTTTTGGTTCCTTTAAAAGGTTTTTGAGTTTCCAACAAACACATCCAAACACATTTATTTCTCTTTGCACATTAAGCTCAGACAGCAGAGGCGGGAGGAGGACGGAGCTCAAAGTGCAGATGATTCCTAAATTCAGAGCGACTCCAGCAGAACTGATCCTTTAACTTCACGGACGTGTTTGGGACTCTAACTGATTTACCTGCTTTCTGGTTATTCATCAAAATCTAAGTCACATTAACATGATCTGCACTGAGGTACCACCTGATGTTTGCTGTGTGCTGACGTTCAACAGATGTTTAAATAAAGGTCAGCAAGGATCTGAATGAAGTGAGAGAGAGCGAGCAGCGGAAATCTCTTCTGACAGTCGCCGAGTTTCAGCGCGACGAGACGCAAACATCCGATCACCGCAGGTCAAACACGATGGAAGCAGAAACATCAGAAGCTGAACCCGTGGATGGCCTCGCTTCACGTTTCCTTTACTGACGCCGTCAGTGGGAGCATCTGAAGCGATCCTTCAGAAACACGCCGTCACCACGCTGCTTTACTGTCACCGCCACTCACGTCTGCGCTCCCAGCTTCAGGCTGACAGGAGCGACTGTTTGAGCCGACACACAGCAGGTGGTTTCAGTCGGAGGTTCACGCTCTCTCAGAGTCCTACAGACTTTTAAAAATACTACAAGAGCCTCGTTAAAAACCCACCAAACACAGACAGGGATCCCCTCAACAGTCCGCCCACCCCCACAGGGGGTCTCTGCAGGCAAACCAAACCTACACGTGGAGAAGGAAAGCACAAACACACTGATGTCAGTCCAAAAGGAACCACAAGGTAAGAACTTTACCCAGCTGTGCTTATTAATGTGAAGGAAGAAGAAAAATAAACAATATCCCATCCTCGCAGCGTCAAACGCTTCAACTGTGACTTCATGTTTCTGCAGACCAGCCTGGCACGGCCTTCATCCTCCTCTTCATCTTCAGGGTTTCCTGCTAGGCCTGAGCAATGGGGACAATCCTATGCTGCTAACTGGCATCTCACAACTGAACACACCATGTTATTTAAGCACGAGCTGTTCAGCAATGAGCCTAAAATTCATACTCCAGCCTTTCCATGTCCCACAGCCTGCTTCTGCTCTCCTCTGCCACCCTTTCAAATACCAGTGAAGCTTCTCGTGCACATCTTGAATTTTGTGACCTGGCCTGTATGAGCGGTCCGGTTTTTACCACCACATCAGTGAAATATCAGTGCAGGAGACTCTCACTTTGCCTGAAACAGCCTGAAAGGGTTTTTTGAACTATAAACTCATCCTTAATGATGCATAATGTACAGATGTGATGAACTCTGCATCACTGTTGCCCAAAAACATTTCAGACCCACCCTGCTGCTCTGAAACTGCACAAAACCAGCAAACTGAGGGACCTCAAGGATGCCCTTCAGCCTCTAGATCAGGTAACAGGTGGAGATAACATCTGCTGCTGAATGATCAGAGTGAGGAACACTCTGTATGTCCCACGCTGGGAGCCCATGCTTCCCCAGCAGTGAATGGAGACTTCCACACTTTGCTCTACAGGACTTTAAATGGACCATAAAGACAGGTCTTCAACACTCTCATTGGTTAGAAAGGATGAGAGCCTCTGTCATTGTCTGTGGCCAGCTCTCTGCCCTAATACAGCAACATCGCAGGAGGCACCACCTGCTGGCATTATTCAGCAACTACAAGTTAATTATTTACAGACATCTGATGACGGTGAGGTGGAGCTTTAATTGATCAAAATAAAAAAACAAAAACAAACAAAAAAAAGGCAGATTGTCTCAGATAATCACTGAAATACGTTCAGCCGCCCAACCTCACCTGGAGCCACCTGATGGACCCCTGAGGTCTCTGAAACCATCTGGAGGATGGAAATAACCTACCTTGCTATGGTACTTGCCCCGCCCCTTGTAGGTGTCATCAAACATCAGACTGGACAGGATATCCTGCAGCTTCATCTCCAATAGGCTGAAACCCATAAAGCCCCGCCCACACAGTTAAAACCAGCATGTGGACCAGTAGAAGTACTACAAGATACTGAGACGGTGTTTTGTGAATAAAGTGTACTGCATGCGGTGGTGAGTGACACTGAGTATAGCGCATGTCAGCAAACCTGATGTTGTGATTGGCCAGCTCAGTGATGAAGGCGGTCTCAGCAGGGGTGAGGAAGAGGAGGCTGCTTCCTTGCCCTCCAATCCGAGCTGTCCGGCCGACGCGGTGAACGTACTCGGCTGCTGCTGTTGGAGGAGTATACTGCGGAAAAGCAAGTCTTTATCGATCAGCATCTGTTCAGTGTCATGGAAGCCTGCATTCTGATTGGTTGATTCATCAGACCGAGTTTATTAAACACTGAGTGGACCAGGTGTAATCCTTACTAATATGATTTCTGTGGAGCCCCTGAAGTCATGGAAAGTTTTTATTTATTTTTTTTATGTTTTTGTTATTTATGAACAATGAAATTATCAATTTACAAAATTAAATAAAAAAAACAATCATCTAATGGAACAGATTTCCTATTAAACTCATTGCATGCAAACTAAACCAACACTTCAGAGCAGACATTAAGGTCAGCGCAGTTTTGTGCTCATTTTTGAGTAAAACAGGAAACAAGTAGAGAAAGTCAGCGAGAGCCTGAGTGTACAGGCTTGTTCATTCTGCAGGTGACTTCCTCCCTCTAGCTTTGAGGTCAGCCTCCTTCCTGCTGTCTGAAGCTGCAGACATCGACTGACTCAGAACAGAAGCAGCTCCTCAGATTATTCTGTGCAAAATTCATCTCTGTGCAGATGACACTGCCTTCTATTGAGCTGAACTGCCACAGCTCTGCTTTATGCTCTAAGCTCTCAAAGTGCAAAGAGCTGTGTAAGGTAATATTCATCTGACTCAGAAGAACCAGAAGGTCTCACCCTGCTACAAAAGGTTAGCATACTTGTGTAACTCCGTCTTCTGCTGACAAACAAGTCATCCACGCCATGCATGACCTCACTACTGTGGAACTGCCACCAGACTGGCTCCATCCACAAAACCCACTGTCACAAAAATTCTTTCTAATCTAATAACAGTCCTTCTTTGGGTCCACTAGGCTAAAAGTAAAACATGAATTTAATGGTTTTTTTCGTACATGGGTTGCATCCTAATGACTACAATAATACATAAAGTTACCTGAATAATCCAGGTGACCTGAGGCAGGTCCAAGCCTCTGGCTGCAACGTCCTGAAACAAACAGCAGTCAGAGTTTCAATCTACAGCTAACTTTTATATTTAAAATACAGTCTGCCCTCTGGTGGCCAGTTTAAAGGGTACTGACCGTACAGAGCAGCACTCCCGACTGAGATACCGAAAACTGCTGGAAGGCCTCTGTGCGCTCCTGGTGAGGAAAACAAGCACACCTTTAACACCGAGCGATGGACAGTGGCAGAAATGTCAGCAGCATGGCGGCATTACCTCCTGCTTCATGTTGCCATGGAGACGCAGGAAATGAAGCTGAGGTTCGTGACTGGCCGAGGGCCCAGAGAGAACGGTGGTAAAGAGAGAGTGGAGGAACTCGACGGCCTCGCAGCTCGAGATGAAGACGATGAGTTTGTTGTTCTGAGAAAACTGAAACAAAAACAGCCAAAAGGTACACTGAACTGCATAAGCTAAGGACTGAAAGCTGAAACCTGATTGGTCCTCGCAGTGAACCGACAGACTGTTATTAGCATTTATTATCATTTCTGCCCTGTTCACCTTGCATTTGTCCAATATAAAAGCAGCCAGACAGACCAGTCGGATCTTACTGGGAACCACCACCGCAAACTGCTTCAGAGCCTCAGGCACAGCAAAGCTCTCTGATTGGCTGGTGGCTTTGGGGTCAGATGTCACAGTGGAGGTGGTGGTGAGGTCACTGGAGGGGGGGCCTGACACGTGGATGTTGACTGGGTCATTTAAACACACGTCTGCTAACCGGGTCACACCTGAAACACACAGAGGACATTACTGCTCTCTACAGGCAGAGAGAAGAACTACACGAGCCCTGTCTTCTGCCTGTAGGGGGCAGCACAGAGGTTTAGTGACGTGCACTTGGTATATTTACCGTTTGTTAGCGTAGCGGAGAGCAGGACGTTCTGTCGGGCCGGTCCTGTAGTGTTCAGACTGTTTAATATGACGGTCAGATCCTTCTCAAAGCCAAGGTCCAACGTCCTGTGCACACACATGGAAATAAAATTAACTCAACACTACAAAGTTCAGACTCCACAATGGAAAGCTGGGCTCCAACAGGACAGCGGCTTATTCCAGGTGATCAAGGTGAACCAGTGTTAACTGTAAACGTGAGAGTTACCGATCAGCCTCATCCAGGACCAACCAGCGCACAGCGCTGAAGGCGATGCTCAGGGTGTTTTTGATATGATCCACCAGACGTCCAGGAGTAGAAACCAGGATGTTGATTCCTTTCCGGATCCTGAAGAAAGAGAATGACCTCTTTACAACCTTCTCAAGGACATCTATAACAGCTCTTCACAGTCCACAGTGCGTGTTCCCATTCAGACCGCAACAGAGAAGATCTTCTTTAAAACACTCACCACATATGCACCTGATGAACAGACAGGCTCCAGTAACCTCTGAAACCACTTTGTAAAACCTTTATTTAACTGATGAAAACTTCATCTGGGCTCCATGAGGTCTGGATTGAAAGCCATTCCAGTGAAGATAAAGATCATCTAGATTTCTGAAACCTTTTTCAGTTTGTGAACAGGTCTTTGAACCTGACCTGCTCTGCTGTGGTCTGGACGGTCGTGATGCTTTTAGAAATAAAGTTTCACAGATGTGTGGGAGGCTTTTAAACACTTTAACACACAGCTATGTGTGGACTCAGGTATTTGTACTCTCTCCTCTTTTCCAGGTTTAAACCCAAAGATGGAAAAGTTCCCAGGCTTTCCTGGATGAACAGGAACTAGAATTTTAGCCAGATGGAGATCAACTAAACTGATGCTGAAGCTCTTCATTTAGAACACAAACATAATGAATGCACATTCTTTCTGATCGTACCTGGCTTTCTC
>JAMQGT020012853.1:0-38889 GCA_024447675.2 Pterophyllum scalare | reverse complement strand
TTAGTCGTTGCTGCCTATTTTGCACTGAAGAGCACATTTTTTGGAACCTCACTCCTCCATGTACGATAACTTGTACCTTCATGGATTCGAAGACTCGGAGGCGGTGAGTGGAGACTGGCGTCTGACACTTGTAAACCATACTATTCTGTTCCATCGTGGCTGCTTGATCCCTACATAAACTCCCACAGAATGCATTGAGACTTGAGTGGGCTGAGCGTGTACTCATCTCGGGGGAGTTAGAAGAGGGAAGGGTGTGAGCGAGTGTGTGTGTGTGTGCCTCCTTGATTGGCCAAGTGTACAGTTTTCTCACTAATACTGTCACCTGGGTGCCAGCTTCTCCACCTGTCTGGGCCGAGTGTCTGCAGATCTGAAAAGTATTTTCTTCACCATCTCTCCAGATGGCTGACTGGCCGGCACGCATGGTGTTAGACTCTGTTTATGAGCATTGTGAACATCTCTGTGTGATTCCTGTCTGCATCCACCTTTATCACATCCCACCGTACATGATCAAGGTTCACTGGAAAGACCAGCATACATAATTAGCATTCACTATGGCAATCTGTATGATACCGATGTGATGTTGCATTCCAACTGTTACTCACACGATTAATGGCTTCATGTTAGAGAAACATTAAGTGGATTCTCATCTTTACCACACATAGGTGCGGTAATGACACCTTTAATGACACCTTTGATACAGAGAGGCAGACGGGCTTTTGTGGGAGAAAAATGTGTCGGAGTAGAAAAAATGCTTACAGAGGCAAGAAATACAGAAGCTGCTGTTGGGTGGAGGGGTGGAGGGAATCCCACTGAGGCAGAATCTGTCAGAACCTTTCTGTGACTCCGCCTGATGTACTGGCTGCCTCTTGAAGATTAAAAGTAGAGGGAATTTTATTCGCATGTTCTGTCCTGTACTTATACAGAGAGATGTTCTGGCTTTGCATTTTTGTTTGCTGCATTTTAATAAATGAGTTTATTTCTTTGTGCCAAGTTCTGTCAGTGGTGTGCATTACTAGCTTCTGTTTGCAGTTAGAACAGTGTGAAATTGTTTGTTTGTTTTCACCAGTTTTTTCCTGCCTAAATCTCCCTGAGTTATATTTCCAAAAACTCAAAATTCTTGTGGAGTGTTCCATATCCATCCAGGCTTTACTCCCAAAAGCTTTGAATGCCCAAAATAACTCTTTTAATTTAGTTACCCTCTTACTCCCCGATAGCACAGCAACATCCACAATAGTGTGTTTATTTATGTTTTGTTGCTGTCATTTATGTGATCATTTTATGTCAGAATAACCAGCGCGCCTGGAGACTTCCACATTCTCAAGAAACTTATACAGCCAGTGAGGATAGAACCGGTTCATTCACTCCATCATGACTACTAAGTCAGCTACATGCTCCGTTTGTTTCTTTTGTTACTATTCAGTGAATCAGTGATTCATATAGGCGGCCTATGGGTCTATGTATTGTGTACTTTAATGACACCCATTAAATGCAAACCTGGAGAACTCGTTCATACTCTCTGCAGGACTGCTGTGTCCCACATTGTTCCGTGTTCAGCTGTCCTGGCAGCGTTGCAGAATGCATCTTTGAGGCTCTTATTGTCCCTGTGGTTTGCTATCAGCACTTGTCTTTAGCTTGTGTGTGTTTGTTTTTTTTAAATCCAGGAATGTCTAATGCTACAGTTTCATCCTCAAACCATAATAAGCTGCAGGCTGTCTTGTGAGACTCATTTCCAGTGATAGTTAAATGTCTCTGTCTAGAGGGACAAGAATACAGTCTATGTGTTTGGTGATGCCGTTTATGACCTTACCACCCTTTTTTCTTCTTCTCTTTTTTAGTTTAAATTGAATCTGGAAGTGAAAATGATTACTCTTTCTTTGCCACAGCTAAACATTTTTCAGCCCTTGAACAGTGTTACCAGAAATGTTGGTAGACTAAAATTATGCCTTAAGAGTCCAGGACAAGACTACCGAGAAATTCGCTTTTTTGAGCAATTTTTAAAATATTTGTTTAAAGAAAATGCAGAACTTCCCATTTTGTGGCTTTGACCCATTTATTATCTGTTGATGTAATATTTGCGAGTGAGTTGCAACTCATGCTTTTAGTACTTATGTAATGCAAACAGAAGTTAATCTTGAATGTTATTGGTGTAAATTTCCATTTGACTATTTGCATTGCAGAGTCACTGTCCTTCCCTAGCTTCCAGGAATGATGTAAACCACTTTCTACAGTTCAGCAAGCATACAGTATTATTCAGTGTATGACTCACCTTTACAACAGTTATTATGTAAAACACAAAGCCTAGTAAACCTTCTGCACTTGCTGGTAGTAGTTTTACAACTGCAAATACTATGGTGGCATCAGAGTTCTTCGAGCATTAAGAGGACAGCTTAAGAATATACACTCACTGGACACTTTATTAGGTACACTTCGCTACTTAAAGGTTGGCTCCCCTTTTGCCTTCAGAGTTGCCTTAATTCTTTGTGGCACCAATTCAACAAGGTGCTGCACACATTCCTCAGAGATTTTCATCCATATTGACATGATAGCATCACACGGTTGCTGCAGATTTTGTTGCACATCCATGATACAAATTTACAATTCCACCACATCCATCATGGCTTGAGATCTGGCGGCTGTTTGACCATTTGAGGACAGTGAAATAATTTTTATATCCAAATAACCAGTTTCAGACGATCTGAGCTTTGTGACATGGCACGTTGTCCCAAGATGGGTACACAGTGGTCATAAAATGTACATGACCAGCAACCGTACTTAGGTAAGCTGTGGCATTTAAACAATGCTCCGCTGGTACTAAGGGGGATCATTCTCTGCAAACTCTAAAGATGGTGCTGCAGGAAAATCCCAGTAGAGCAGCAGTTTCAAAAATACTCAGACCAGCCTGTCGGGCACCAATAATCATGCCATATTCAAACCCTTGCCTTACTCATGTCCACATGCCTAAATGCACTCAGTTGCTGCCATGTGATTGGCTGCATTTGCATTAATCAGCAGCTGAACAGGTGTACCTAACAAAGTTGCAAGTGAGTGTATAAGGAGCTAAAGGGGCATGTGTGGGACAGGTTTTCAAAGAACTTGGAGACATTTACCCTCTGACCTTAATGCTACTGGATGCAGTAATGGTGCCTGTTGGGTGTGCTGAACAGGGAATGCTTTCAGTCTTATAACCCGGGACTGATAGGCATAGAGGTCAGGGGAGTAGGATGGATGGAGATGAGAGAACAGACCAAGCTTTGGCGTCTGCACAGATAAGGTTCGAGTGTGGCGTGATGGACTCAAGACCGGTCACTTGACTCTGAGATAATGACCCACAGCTTGTGTGTTTGCACAGAAAAGGAAGGTGGGGGGTGGGGTGGGGGTGGGGCAATGCTTGTTTAATGTGCTTGATAGTAATTTTAGGACTGCCTGAACATGTGTTTTGCTGACTGACATCCTTGGCATTCATGCATTAATAATTTCAGGCTTATAAAGTGACAAATGTAGGGAACAGAGGTAATATGGCTAAATCTTCTCTGTGGTTAACTATTTTAAATGTCCTGGTTTTAAAGATATTAAAATGCTATATATAATAATAGTCATAATTTGCTTTTTTTTTCATAGCTGTTGAGATACTGCTGCCAAAAGTTTATTAAAAGCATTTATAATGTAACATAATAATACATCACATAATATAAAAGTAATGGTACTGTTAAAAACCACAGGTTTATGTTACAAACAAACAACCATACGGCACTAAAAGCCAGCCTTGTACATGATCTTCTGTTACAAAAAGTTGTAGTTTGCTATTTTACACAAATGTACACTGAGTGATCCTCTGTGGCCAGTTGTGTGTTCTTTCTCTCCAGTCTTCCAGCTATAGATTTCATTTGTAATGAGACACTAAATAACAGTTATTTGTATCAACTCTCATGGCTCTGAATGGATCATTAGCGGGAAGCCCCAGACAAAGACATTAATCCTCACCGTCCAGCCTGGCACATTGACTTCAAAGACTTGCTCTAGTATAAATGTATAAATGCCATGTTACATATTCTGGCATTTATTTTCATTCAGTTATTGATGTGCAATAGAAATGATATTTCACCAGAACCAGCAAGCCCCAACAATTCTTCAGTGTTCAGGACAGGACCACATCTTTTCAAAGTACTGAAAAAAATGGAAAAAGATTTTCAATCCAACAAATAAACTTAAAATAAAAATAGAATGCCCTTGGTTCACAAGAGATTGACAGAACTGAAAAATAAAAGAAAAAAATGTTAAGAAATCAAGGTCAAACAAGCTTTTGCCTTTCTGCTCCGAGGGGGGTTTGTGAGCACATCTTAAGAAGCCTGTATTACAGTTTCACAGGTGTACTGACCCAGACAAACTCCCCATATGCCACTGTCCCCAGAGAGGGTCACTGACACCAGAAGCAAGAGCCCTCTTGGGCGAGCCTCCCTGCCTCACCGGGTAAGTGAATATTAAGAGGGCGGCATGGTGGTGCATTGTTTGGCGCTGTTGCCTCACAGCAAGAAGGTCCTGATTTGGAATCCACGGTCAGGTGTAGCTTTGTGGAGTTTGCACGTTCTCTCAGGTACTCCGGCTTCCTCCCCCCAGTCCAAAGATATATCAATGTTAGGTTAGTTGATGATTCTAAATTAACCTTAGAAATGAATGTGGACATGAATGGTTCCCTGTCTGTGCATCAGAGTCCAATAGACCTGTTCATGATGTACTCTGCACCCTGTGACAGCTGGACAGGCTGCCTGAATTGGAAGAAAATGGATGGAAAATATTAAGAGATGAATGCATAAAAAAGAAAAATTAAGTAGTTAAAATACTTAAAGAAACATATTCCTTTTTCCCCACAACAATAAAATGTAAGTCATGATAGTAAGATATTCCTAAACACACTAATTTTTCCTTCAGCATGTGGCATTTTAAAATAAGACAAATGGTGCTCTTCCTATATTATGGCATAGCTGCGTGTCCTGCACCCTCCTTCACCACCGCTCGTCCTGCATGGATGGGTTAAACAGAGCATGTGGCAGCATCCAGGGGGGCAACAGACTGTCCTGTCATCTGCTAGGAAACATTTGTGCTGAAGTCCAGTTTTTTTTTACCTCATTTGGCTGAGTCTGCAGGACTCTGAACATCCACCAGCTGGTTGCTCCGCAAAGCTGACTTGATGAGTTGGAGACATACCGGTGTGAAAGCACAAAGCATGTCTGCATTTGAGTCAGTGTGACTGATTACATGCACATGAAATTTTTTAGCAAGGGTTCAGTTTGAACAAGATTTAATTAAAGACTGAAGCACAGGTACTGTGTTTTATTGTATTAATTAAGTCTAATTCAGCCTTTTTTCATCCCTCATTTCACCATTTTCAACAAAATCTATAACTAATCTGTTAATTAGTTTATCCAGCTTAGACTGAGTAGGAGAGCAGATAGGGCAGCTCTTTCTAGGACTCATGTTTGAACTCTCTTTGTGTTGGTGGTAGTTCATCTTTGCATTGTGTGATATAGCACTAATTGTTCTCTTCCTCCATGTCTACACCTTACTCCAGATCCCTTTTCTATGGTTTATTTTTAGATTATCTCATGACATCTGTTTTCAGACTCTTCCCAGTTATTAAATTTCATGGTGTCTATATGAAGATAAAGCCTGACAGAAAAGAGTCGGCGCATTAGTTTGCCGTCTGAGAGTGTTTACATAAAAAATGTATTTCTGACGCACACGGGAACATGATACCCAGAGTTTTGTTCTGTTTTGTACCCGCTTCAGGGAAGACAATGCATCACCTGCCTGATTGTCAACATGACAATATTGCTCTCCGAGTATGTTTTTAGCACTGTTTGTTCTTCTGTCTGTCTGCCAGCACGATTCAGCAAGCTGTCCTAATTTCATGAGACTTTGTGGAGAGGTGGGCAAAGGATTGCTCTGTTTAAAACTGGAGAACGGGGAACTGGCCTTGGCTGAAGATGCATTCACTGAGTGTCCTTATTATGTTATGATTTTTTTTGCTGTGCAGAATCTGATTGTGTTACAGATTTGTGAGGGTACCAACCACACCTGCAAGACATTGTGGAGAGGAGATTGTTGATAAGTGAATGTAACGATAATGAAAGCATATATGATGAGAAAACAATTAAAAAGAGAAAAAAATGATTTATTTATGATTATTACTTTTTTTAAATTATAGTTACAGCTCCTGGGCACAGAGCTGTTAGATGGAAACAAGACATTTGACTGTGTATTGATTCAGCAGAATATTCTTTGATATACTTGTTACCATTTTTGATTTGCAGTCACTTGTCTTCATTTGTTTTGATCTTATTGCAGGACACTTGTTGTTTCGTGTGTCACACAGTGTGCAGTGAACTGCTTTGATTGTATGACATGAAAGGAAAGCAGTCATTAAAATGAATGAATGTATTCGTGCATTACGTCATGGCTCTTTCATTATGCGTTACATCGTAATACGTGGTTTAATAGCGTAGTCGAGTTTTTTTTACATATCACATAACATTTCCGCAGTAAGTGTTGCATGCAGTAGTGTTAACCGCACGTCTGTAGTGCTTTGTTTCTATAAATTCAATCTAAGAGACAGATACAAGCAGCCAGACTGGCAAATAAAGAGATTTATAAATGCCTGCTGGCAGGTGGGTTACATGAACTGCAGGCCAGTGATTCATAAAGATACTGACATTGCTGGTGGCAACTATTGTAGCAGCCATGCTCACTCTCATCATTCAGTCATTCCCCTTATTTAATGGTGGTGACAAGAGGAATAACTCTGGAGACCCTGGAGAGCAGTATGTGCACAGCAGCCTGCAGGCCACAGAACATAGTACATTTCTTTCACCTGCACTAGAAAACACTGATGACCAGGAATTTGCATTTGGACCCTAGAGACTCCGTGCAGTGTGTGCAGCTAGACCTTCCCTGCTTGTAAGGCACTTTCTTCTCAAAGTAAAAACACACAAGTTGTGTCTCTCAGGTACTGGGCACATTAGTCACAAAAGTCTGCTGAGGCAAAGTTCATCGGACCTTTTGGGTTTAGGACAACACTAAAATACTGGGATGATGGAAGACGAGCATGTCTGCTGAAGATCCTGCTGTTTGTACAGTGTAATTCTCACAGTAGCAAATGTTGATTTGATTAGGAAGTCAGTTTGAAGCATTATCAAAAAACTGCATTTATTAAATCAGCAGTCACATTGCTTGAAAGGTTTGATGACTTTTCACCAAAATAAGGTTTTAATAATGGAAATGCACTGATTGCAGCTTTCTGATTTTTTTTTTCCAAGTGTGAACCTGCTGTTAAATTGTTAGTTTGGATTTTCTTTTTAAGAACTATAACTGCCAGCATATGCAAATAAAAAATCAACCTTTCTTCAATGCAAAATATTGTTTTCATATTACATTATTATTAAACTTTGCAGTTTCCCCCAAACTGCAGTAAATTACAGGAGCTTCTCTTACTGAAACATCTGAAAATGAAGTGCTCTGCTGCTGGAGAGAGGTACAGATAATTCATTGAAAATGAGTTCCTGTATACACACCTTTACCTGACACGTTTTACCTTACCAAACAAAATCAGGTGCAACAAACTGACAAGACTAATGTCAGGTTCTTACATCATTTTCCAGTATGTTTATGAATTCCTCGGATAACAGACAACCTTTTCTATGTTTCACTCATCTCCATAATTTTCCTCTTTGTCTTCTTCGGTCCTTTTCTCATACCGAGGCTGCTGGCTTGTGACTGGCTCTGAGCTCTGGATAGCTTTAGCCACTTTGCCTTTGTTAGCTTCTTAAAAATGTCCACGTTCAGCTGGGTGAGGGTGATATAGGTGTGTGATTATGTTTGGTTTTACAAACATTTTCACGGTTTACTTTGGTAAACTTTGTGTCTTCACTTACAGCGAGATTCCACGCTAACGACATGTTAGTGGCTGTGAGTGTGCGCGTGACTATTTGCCTGCACCGCTGTGTGAGAAACATTCTCGCCTACAGACAATCAGTAGTCACCATTTAACCCAACACGCATGTCTCAGGACTGTGGGAGGAAGCCAGAGTTCTTCCTCCCACAGGCACAGAGAGAATGCGGCCCTTCTTTCTGTGACATGACAGAGCTCATCATTGCACAGCTCTGCACTTTTTTGCATCTCTGGCAGTTATACTTCTGCCATCGTCTTTCTCCAGGAGATTTAAATTCAGGATCCTGTGACAGCTGTGTCCCTCTGTGCTTTGTTTTATGTGTAATGGTGAACTGCAGAGTCCTGTTTTATACAGTCCTGAGGTCACAAGTTGGGATGCACGTAGCTGTCTTTTTTTTTTCTTTGATGTTTGTTATCTGCTCCATTTGTCCCTGTAATTGTTAACAATAAAGTTGTTTTGAACTCAAAATAAATACTGCTTCACCAATGCATTTTTCAACTGTACAAAATTCAATATATTAAACAAACTGTACTATACAATCCTTTTCACAATGTTCACACTCACAGAGCTGCTCCACCAAAGTGCAGTTGTAACAAGCTGGACTGATGCCAGTTCTCCCACATGGCATTGCAAGCAGCTACAGCACCGGTCAGCCAAAGGTGAAGTCCTGAGAGCCAAGATTTGCATTATCGCTGTGTGTTGACAGTGTAAGCAAACTATAAGTCAAAACTGTTTGAAAATAGAGGTCTGGCACACCCTGTCTTAAATCACTTGTGATGATTGATGGGTTTATGGTCCAGGTCCATTATCCCTGCTCATGTGCATGAAGTGTGTTCTTTTTGTTTCATTCAGCCAGAATCAGAATTACAAGAGTGATGACCCACTGGGTCAGTGGCTACTCCTTCACCCTTTAAAAGTGTTTTTATCCTTGAATTTCTTTCTCTGGCAGGGGCTTATAATCACCATTTCAGGTTCTTTCAGATCATCCACTGTCAGATAGAGCACGGTGCTTTCTTCTACTGCTATCTGTCCCTTACCTTAGGGATCCATGCCACAGCTTTATTGAGGCATTGCTTTACATGTGTATTCTTTCTTTTATTGAAAAAACCTTAATGGTTTTGAGAATGTTTTTTCTTCCAGGTTTGGTTTAGTGCAAAGGAGTCCACCTGTGAGAGGCATAAGTAAGGTTTTGTGATTCCACACTTTGGAATAGTAGTGAACTTGAGTGGGGGAACTCATTTTTTCCCATAATGTAGGCTTAATTGACTTTGTGCCATAGCGCTCTCACACAAAAATGATGCAGCTGAACAAGTGTTGTCTCTGAAGCGTGCTAGCTCAAAACACGAGGGCAGGTTCAGATAGGCTGTGCGTGTACAGATCCTTCATCCAGTCGGACCACGGCTGGCCAAAGTCATCGGGATTTTCGCCATGCCGGCTGCTTTTTTTTTTTGTGGAGGGGTCTTTGAAGTGTACTCCACTGAACTGTTAGTTCTCAGTCGAATGAAGTACACTTGACTGAATCTATTGACTGAGTCTTGATCCAGGTCCACATCTCATTTTGCCCCTTACATCTTGGTTTTGGCTGCCAACACCACTTTAATGTTTTTTTGGCAGACTGCTGCACGGCAGCATGGCATCTTCCCTGGAGATGACTGACAGAAGGCAGTCATAAACATTGACCCTGTGAACTAGGGCATTGACCACTGTAGTGTCAGACAAGTCCCTGCTGTTTTCAGTGCACTCTGAAGAGTGTGGCTAGCACAGTCTGGTGATGAGGATGCACCAAATAGGTGCACGACCATCCTTTGTGCTTCTAGAGCTTTGTGGATGTTGATCAGCAGTAATAACTACAGGCTCTTGGTGGGATCTTGTGGTGACTGGTGATGTCTGGCAAATACAAAAGTTGCTTGTTCAGTGTGACTTCCTGACCACAGTCAGCACCACAATCAATGAAACACATATCTATCCTTTTTTGGGGATGGTTCACTGTATTGCGGAATGTACCAAACCTTCCTATCAACCTCCACTGCTTAATCCTTGGTGATCACATCAGTCTTGAAAATAATACAGTCCTCATGAAGTTCTTAAATAACATATGCTGTTATAGCTTCTGCTGCTTTGCAGTTGCCCTCCCTCAGTCCTCCATTCACCCTCCATCCTTGGATGGTTCTTTTTCATAAGGTACATTATTTATACGCCTCATGACCTCCTCTGTTTGAATTGCATTTGCCACATTAAGTCCAAACCAGTTGCAGCCTTAGACTGCCCATCTCTAAGTATTTTAAAACATGACTGCAAACAGTCTTCTGCTCTGCTGTGGTTGTTACAAGAATGTCAGTCTTATTTCCATTTAGGTTGACCTTATTCATAAGCTCCTTGGTGCAAAACACATATGCAGTAACCAGTTTGTTGCCATTCTTTGTCTTTATTTGGACTGGAAGGACAAGGATCCTATTTGTTTCACCATCCCAGTTTATTTGCTGTGTCTACAAACCCCCAAAACAGTCTAATTTTTCCCAACTGAACATGTTTCAGGCAAGTGAAATCTCTCACTAATCCCATCTTCTTTTTGCAAAGGGATTCATTAATTATTCCTTCTTAATCCTTAATTCATACAATAAGGGAAGACAAAATATTCTGCAGCGTGTTTTATGTGCATCACTGCAGAATGGGCAGCTCGCTGTATTTGATGCCCGGAGCCTGTTGAGCGCAGTAATGTTGTAATAATTCTCTGCCGTGGGGAAATGTACTCCCCAGCTGAGCATTCACTGTTGCTTCAGTTTATGTTTGCACATTTTCCTCAGCTAGTTGGTCAGAATCTTGCAATCTTGGTAGTTCACGATTGCTTTATTTGCCTCGAATAAGTGGATGGGTGTTTTTACTGCTCCTCTAGCCCAGCGGTCAAAACGCCCAGCACTGACTTTGTGGGTACGAATCCAACAACTCCACTTATAGTGATGGTATGAGACTGGTCTTTAGCTTGAAGCAGACTTTATATATAGGCACATATACTTGCGAGAAATTCAAAAAATTAGCGTGGAACTCTCTTCACAAACCCAAATCTAGTAAAAGAGGCAACACAAAAGCACCACATTGATGTCAAAGCCCTGAACAGGGAATCCCTGGGTTGAATCCTGGCTGTGCTAACTGTGCCCTTGCTATCTCTTCCTGTACTTTCTGCCTCTCTCAACTGTTGCTAGCAATAAATCCTCCAAAATCTATATTTGCCATGCATAATTTCTACTTTTCCTGGTGTCTGTATAGCAAACACACAACGTGGGGCAAAAGAAAAAAACAAGACTAATAAACATTACATAAATAGCGCTTTACCCTGAGACTTGAAGAGATTACGATAATTTTTTCATGCTTTTTCTAGAGCATGTCACTTAAACTTGGTATTAAAAGTAGTAGTAGTAGTAGTAAAGTGTGATGATAGGCCTTAGCAGAAGTGCAGCAAAGCATTTCTGAACCTTTTCAGCCATCTGTCTGTCATTTTTAAATCTGCCAGCCTTTGATCTTGTATGGAAAGCAATACAACTAATCACGTGTGCAGCACCCCCAGACATGTATTTGTTTAGTCTCTGCGGTTTTAAGAAACGGGCGTTTGTCGGGCCCTGCATCTGTTTGTGCATTTAAATGTCTTTATTTTCGAATGGGACAAATGAAATTACACAATAAAGATGTCAGGTTTTATCTGGAGGGCATAAAGAAAGTTATGGCACCCCGTAGTTGTTTATCCTTAGTGCCCATATCCCTTCTGGTAACAGATTGTTTCCATGTTTTGTGTTCTCTTGTTCTTCAGGGCTCAGCTGATTCCTACACAAGCCGACCATCTGATTCAGATGTGTCCCTGGAGGAGGAGAAGGAGGGCGGGCGGCAGGAGAGGGAGCAGCAGGCCACTGTTCAGCTTGAGAGAGCAAAGGTCAGTGTCAGTGTAGGAAGTGTTTGCAGGATAATGGAGCTACATATCTGGCTTGATCACATTAAAAGTATCTGAGATAACACCTTGTTTTGTTTGTGAATCATGAATGCTTGATTCAGTATCACAGACTGCACCACTAATCTGCGTTAATCGCTGTCTAAAGGTTGTCATACTGATAAGAAATTAAACAGATCTGGATCAGATTTTTTTTTGTTTTAAAGATAAGTTTCTAATCTTTCACAGTTTTCAACAATGTAAAAGGTAGACTGTGAGCCAGCATTTACGTTGCCATAAATCAGGTACATGAACTGAACACAGCAGTGCTGTTAAGTACTTAAATGTGACTTAGCCTTTAACATTAGGAAAATGTACCATTTCACCTGCACCAATTTAGGAAAATGAATAGTTAAAATAAACAAAACTGATCATATCTGACATCATACCAATCTACTTGATCACTTTGTTTACTCTGTAGTAGCAGAAAATATTTTTAAAAGATATTTATAATAATAATAATAATATGGCTTTATGGGCTTGATATGAGGTTTGCTACCCTCCCCTGCTATCTGCTGTAGATGTGGTATGATCATCACTGATGCTATCCTACCGCTGCTGCTGTTAGGAGGTCTAAAATAGCTTCTCAGCAGTGCCCACCCCTCACTGCAGGGCATTCTTTCTGCATGTGTGATGCTGGAACTTGATGGGCACACCGGTGCTGTAAAAGCTCACTTGATTGGGTGGGGGTGGTGGGGGACTTGCTCGCTGGGTGTCCTTTGTCTACTGTTGCTTCTGTCTATGTTCTAATGTTTCTCAATTTTGATATAAGCTGTCATATTCTGTGATACATTGTTTCAGCCAAGACATTCATTGCTAATAAACATTCTTATTGCCACCTTGTTGCTGTTATGGCTCGTTCCTCCCTTCTTTCCTGCAGACTAAAGCGGTTGCGTTTGCAGTGAGGACCAATGTCAGTTACTGTGGTGCGCTGGATGAGGATGTTCCTGTGGCTGGCACTGCTGTCTCTTTTGATGCCAAGGACTTCCTCCACATCAAAGAGGTGCGATTCAGTCGCTGTGTGGCACTGTAGGGGGGGGGATTCAATTTAGTCTGCGCAGTTTAGCTTGTAACCACAGGAGAAGCTATTCTTTCAAATAAACAGAGTTTCATGTTAACTATTTTTCTACTCTCCATATAACAGATTTTCTCATCATGGTGCTTGTGAGCAATCTATTTTTTTTTTTTTTTTACTAGAAAATAGTCTTCAGTTAACCTGATATTCATAAAAACACAACAGTTATTCATTCTTTTATAAAATCAGATCTTTGTGATAGACTTTTCACACTGTTGCTTGCAAGTTATCAGGGTGAATGTGTGTCCAGAATTCACCAACCTGTCTGCAAGGGTTGTCATGGCAACAGTGTAGTCATCAGTAACAGTATAGCAATGCTTATGACGCAGCTTTTCAACACATACGCTTAACCCAAAGTGCTAGCAGACGAGTTATTTTGCTGTGTGTCCACAAACTGTTGTTCTTCCTGGTTTCCTCCATTACTCCCTGCTAGTAGCAATTTTGCTTAAGTAGCACTTTTCTATTCAAGCAGTGAAAGCACTTTATACAACATGTCTCATTCACTCATTCAAACACACATTCACACAAGCACATTTTTTCTATGTCAAAGTGCTTTCTATCTTACATTCACACTCCAATGAACACATCAGAAGCAACTCGAGGTTCAGTGTTTTGCCCAAAGATGCTTTGGCATGCAGACTGGGGCAGCCAGGGATCAAACCACCAACCTTCTGATTAGTGGATGACCTGCTCTACCTCCTGATTGCTACTTCTCCAACAGTACTGGTCAGATTTTAGTTAAACATAATTAATTTGTCCTGGATATGACTGTTTGAGAGCCTTTTTGACTTCTCAGTACTGCCAACCAGTGACATCTAAATGTATAACTTAATTTGTGTACTTCACACAATAACCTGTGAATTGAGATGAATCATGAGCTGGATAAGTTGATGTGAGCTGGTGTGGTTCAGCGCTCATCATAGACTATTATAAAAGCAGAAATAGCACTCTGCTTTCATGTCAGGGTGATCGTTGTCTTTGTTTGCCCTGACTGGAATCCAACTCTATTTTTCTTGGAAAACCAGCCAATAAAAAAGGAATCCTGACTGCATTAAAGCAGCTCTTTATATTACGAGTGCATTACGTGCTGAAATGCGGTGTGGCGGAGTACTGAACACTGTTATTTGTGATTATGAACAGGTGTCATTTTTGGATCAAGATATTTGTTACTGTGATGCTAAGGGGAAGTTGTTTTACAATATTGAGTGCATTTTAAGGAGTAATTTGAAATTCTGGGATTTTGTCACTGACATTTATCTCTTTGCCTTTTCAGAAATACAACAATGACTGGTGGATCGGCCGCCTGGTGAAAGAGGGCTGTGACATTGGGTTCATCCCCAGCCCTCTGAAGCTGGAGAACATCCGGCTTCAACAGGAACAGAAGAGAGGACGTTTCCCTGGGTGAGCAGAGGAGAGGGAGGGCTGAATGAGAACAGGGACGAGCGAGTGTGGGAGAGTGGAGGAGTCAGCAGGAGCAGATTTTTAGAGAAGAGACACGGATCAAAGGGGATAAAGAGAGTTGGAGGGTTTGGGATTGCATTGAGGAGAGAGCCACTTTAGGGATGAGTAGAGGCAGTTGAGCCGGCAGATAAGTGGGATGTCAGGTGGATGGATTCCAAGTGGTGCTGTATGGTCCAACTTCTCAGAGGTATGCCTGGATCGGGGCCACCACAGAATTTTCCATCAGATGGGATGCTGGGTTTTAGTCACCGATTTGATTAATGGTGCTGAGCGCTAACATCTTCTCTCAGTTGCAATATAAACAAAGCAAAAAGACTTGTCACTGTGAGTCATTTTGCTCTTATATCTGATTTCCATTACAAAGCTATGTTATCTGAATAATACAGAAAGAAAAATGATTGCATATTTAGGTCACATATGCTCACAGCCAAAGAACAATCAACCTACTGCACACGTCAGTTGATGATTAATAAGGCATTATACTCTGTTCTTTTGTCTTGTATTGATATATTTATAGCTTTTATCTTTCAGGAGAAGTCTGCCTTACTTTTCCAACAGTTCATACTGAGCAGCCTCACAGGCACATCACTGATCCACTAGTTCTTTGATGTCATTTAAATCCATGAATGTACAATAATATACAGTTTATGACCATAGTAGATAGTGAGTTTACTCGTGGGCGGTGGTGTTTGACAGATGATATCCCGTTAGATTTCACAGTAACACTACTCTTTCTATCCACCGTTATCTATGCAGCAGTAAATCCAGCGGGAATTCTTCCTCCAGTCTGGGAGAGATGGTATCAGGAACGTTCAAGCCGAACCCAAATTCTGCAGGTTAGTTGCACAGATCTGGTTAAGTAAAATGAGGCTTCAATGTGTCTGATAGTCCCAGTGCAGTGTGCACTTACTAGATATTTCACTTCTTTTTTCAGGAAAGCAGAAACAGAAAGTGGTGAGTGTGGCAACTTTTAGTTTGCTTATTATTCTGTATTTTATAGGTTAAAAACACCCCAATTATATTTATTTCTTATCATCATAATAGCAAAGTTCATATAGACTAGTTGTTTGTAAAAAACAACTGTTCACAAAGAGAAAAAATCAACTGTCCAAAAGTTTCACTCTAATATATATTTAATATATAATCAAAGGAAAACAGTCATTATGAGAAAATCCATTTTTAGGGATTCTGCATTATTTAGTCCCTTTAAAAAAAAGGCACATATATACTTTACATATATTGTATGCACAGTGGAGATTATAATGTAATTGTGGCAAACATTTTATTGTATTGTATGTTATTGAATCCTTAAAGATGCCATCTATTGTATCCTGGGGTAATAAATAAATGTAAATACTTTCTCGCTAAGACCTAAAGGATATGTCCTTTCACAAAAGTGGAAGAAATGGATTGCTGTATTTAAATTTGAAGGAGCTACATTTAGATGACAGAGTATGCATTTTATTAGCATTTCATTATTGAAGGAGCTGGTGCTTGATCACAATTAAGTCAGACTGAAAGTTGATGATTGTTGCGTGTCAGTTTCTGCTCCACTGCACTGTTTTTTTTTTTGCTCAGCAGTGATAAACCACTTTCATCATAGCAGCTTAACCCTGTATCCATATTACTAAAACGCATTCCGGTGCCACTTACTGAAAGTGTACCGCATTAAATGAACAGGCCGCATAGTACCACTTGGATTAAAATACATGCAGCATTGTTGCACTTAATTTCTGCTGCATCAGATTTCACACAACCATGCACAGAGTTACGGTTGTGACCTTTAGAGCAGGTTTTGTGACATAAGTGTTTATGCTACTATTTACATAAAATGAGGCAGAAGAAAAATGTCACCATCTCTTTTAATCTTACTCTGGCCTGGTGCTGCTGGCCTGACTTGGAGACTTTGGGAAATAAATGCTAATAATATCAAAATTTGACTTTATCTGTGTGTTTCTGGAACCTCCAGGCTGAGCATGTTCCTCCATATGACGTGGTTCCCTCCATGAGGCCAGTTGTCCTTGTGGGACCCTCCCTGAAAGGTTATGAGGTAAAACACACTGCCGCTCCTCAATCAGCCTAACTCATCCTTTTTTTTTCTGCAAAAAAAAATAAAATAAATGAGTACATTTTATGATGAAGTTTAAAGGATGAATTCACCCTGATGAAAGAAACTACAGAACAGAAGGTACTTCTGTATCCATATGGCAGCCTATTAAAAATAAATGACACTTTGGAAATAATAAGATTGACGGTGCAGTTCACTCATATTCACTGTTGCTTAGTGATACTGCAGCAGACCACTGTACTGAGTGCTTCTCAGCTTGACGAAACTTTAAACGGACAGACCGGACTGGAGCGCACTGATGAATTCACAGCTTTTAATTCTGCAAACGGACTAAAATTTCCAAAGCTCTGTGTCTTCATCAGTCAGAACAAACAAAGAAAGTAAACAAGTGTAATCAAGTCAGACCAAGGAATTCAGCAGAGGGAGTTACCGTATGTGCCATGCAGACTCACGCCTTACCTGTATATCACATCATGTCATAAGCTATTGAATTTTAATCCCAATTAATTCATTCTAAACATTAAAATCCAAACTGCTCATCCATAAAGGAGGCCAAGGAGGCTGTGGGAGGTGGGAGTGCTGAAGTCAGTTGTCATGGAATCACAGTCCTTGTCTCCTATCCTGGTGTTGCCGTGGTAACAACCTTCTGGGTAAACTGCACCAGTATGAAAAAGTGGAGCATCGTTTGAAATTAGAAACACAAAATAATGCGTTCTGCGCCTTGAGATACTTTTTGTGCCACAAACCTTTTAGTTTGCTGTATTTGCTCATGCTGTAGCCCGTGAGATCTTGTGTTAGCAATGTTAATTTTTTTTTTTGCTAGTATTACTTTTACTAATCACGTGGCAATAAGTAATAAGCGTCATGTGCACTATTTCAAGCTTACATAAAGGTCAGTACAGTTGCACTGAAGGTAACGATGCTACAAATAATACAATACACTTAAAATTTTACTTTGAAAAGTAAAACTACAGGCATATTTTCATTACTTGAAGGATCAGTTCACCCCAAAATTAAATATGCATTTTTTTCCCCCTCTAGATTGTATTCATGGGCAATGCCCAGGTTTGGAGATATTGGCTTATTCAAGAGCCTACTTTTGCCTTGAGGTGCTCAATGTGCCAATAAAAAAAACATATTTGAAGAACTCAGGAGTCAGCTCGTTACATCTCAGGTACTGCTGTGGCTCACGTGGTTGAGCAGGTGACCCACAGGCATTGCAGGGGCCCAGGTTTGATTCTGTCCCAGACCATTTCCTGTGTCATTCTGCCTTGCACACTTCCTACTTTCCTGTCTGCTCTCTACTACAGTCCTGTGCAATAAAGCCCCTCCCCCCTCCCAAATAAATAAATAAAAATGGAAAAGCTAAGTAGCAATGAAAAAACTGCAAACCTTGTGTGATCAGTTTCAGGAATTGTTTTCTTTTTATAGCACTAAAAATGCCAGACATAGAAAGTGTGCACCCTGGACTCAAAAAGTAAACTGGGAACGCTTGTCCATGCCTTCATCTCCTCTCGGTTGGATTATCGTAATGCACTGTTTTCTTGTTTATCTAAAGCTTCTATTAATTTCCTCCAATCTGTCCAAAACACTGCTGCAAGGCTTTTAACTCACTCTCATAAAGCTTCTCATATCACTCCATTGTTAAAGGTTCTTCACTGGCTTTCTGTCAAGTTTAGATTTCAGTTTAAAATCTTGGTTCTTGCTTTCATGGCCTTTATTTTTGATCTGCTCCACCCCTATTCTACTAGCTGGGTTAAGATAGGGATAGGGGTTTTCATGTGATCCTACGTACTTGTCTAACGGGGATTGTGCACTCCGAGCCTTATCCCCAAAACTATGAAACAGCTTAGCACCCTCTCTTCGCACCCTTGACTCTGTGGCATCCTCTAGAAAAAACAGCTTAAAAAAAACTCATCTGTTCAGACAAGCACTTAGATAGTGTTTTGTGTTCTTTGTTGTTTTACTGGTTTATGTGTGTTGACCATGCACAAGCTGGTTTTTATTGATACCTCTGTAAAGCACTTTGTGACTAGTTTCTTGTTATGAAAAGCACAATATGAATAAAATTTACTTACTTATTATTCAGTGTTACACAAACATGACCTCTCATCATGGGTTTATGTAGACTTCATCAGCTTCAAGAGAAGACATCAGTATTTTTACAGCTAATATCTCCAAAGTGGGTAATCTAGATGGATAAAGAGTTAAGTTAAACAAGAACCTCAAATGTGAGTACAGCACTTACACTTCTTGACTTTTTAATAGCACCATTTTTCTTACAACTGCATTGTGTTATGGTCCAAAGGGCATGAAACCCTTGTCAACCCATGGTCATGGTCAAGTTTATTTGACCACTTTAGCGCGACAGCTACCACAACCAAACACACGCCTTTGCCTGATTTGATTCACATATCCATGTACAGTGGGGGTGAAATAATTATTTGATCTCCTGTTGAATTTCTACATTTGCGCACTTCCAAAGAAATGAATATTCTCTAATGTTTATGGTAGTTTCATTTTAATTCCCATTAAAATGAAGCTACCATAAACATTATGAGAAGAAACAGTGCATTATGGGACCCCCCCCCCTCAGCAGCCTAGGCCTAAGGGGTGGTTCAGAGTCATCTGATCCAGCCCTAACTATAAGCTTGATCAAGCTATAGACACCTTTTGTATAGACACCTAGTAGCTTAAAAAAAGCACATTAAGGTCATGGAGTGGCCTAGCCAATCTACAGACCTCAGTCATCTTAAAAATCTGTGGAGGGAGCTGAAGCTTTGAGCTGCCAAGGAGCAGCCAAGAAATCTGAAGGATTTAGAGAGTTTCCATAAAGAGATGTGAGTCAAAAGCCCTCCTGAGATGTGTGCAAACCTGGGGACCAACTACAAGAAATGTCTTTTCGCTGTGCTTACCAAGATGGGTTTCTCTACCAAGTACTAAGTCCTGTTCTGCTTGGGGATCAAATACTTATTTCACTCAGTGACATGCAAATCAATTTATAACTTTTATGTAATATTTTTTTTCTGGATTTTGGGAATATATTCTCTATTCACTGTCTGAGTCAAAGACCTCAAGAAGTATAAGCGTGTGCGTTTGAGGATAACTTTATCAACTTAAATTTGTGTGTCAGTTCAAGGCCTCAGAGTAGCATTTGTGTTCTTCAGCTAAGGTTCAAAGCTGCACTGTATGATTGACCAATTTATAACTTGTGCATTTGTCTTCGCGACATCTCTTACTGAAGTTTTTGCTCATTTTATTTAATGTGACCCGTGTTCATCAGCCAGGAGGAGGGAAAAAACTATGCACAATGTAGACTATAGCTTGGTCAAGTGTGTAATGCAACAATCAGGCTCAGCAGGAGACTGAATAGGAATCATCAAAATGAATAATGGAGGACTAGCTTCTTTTACTGGCTGCTCGATACTCAATAGCTGTGTAAAAATGTTCATGTTATGAGCCTCTATAATTCAATTCAATTCAATTTTATTTATATAGCGCCAAATCACAACAAACAGTCGCCTCAAAGCGCTTTGTATTGTGGGTAAAGACCCTACAATAACACAGAGCAAACCCAACAGTCAAAACGACCCCCTATGAGCAAGCACTTGGCGACGGTGGGAAGGAAAAACTCCTTTTAACAGGAAGAAACCTCCAGCAGAACCAGGCTCAGGGAGGGGCAGTCATCTGCTGCGACCGGTTGGGGCTGAGGGGAGAGAAACAGGATTTAAAAAAATGCTGTGGAAGAGAGAGACAGAGATTAATAATAATGATTAAATACAGAGTGAAGTATAAACAAGTAAATAAGGTGAATGAGAAGAAACAGTACATTATGGGACCCCCCTCAACAGCCTAGGCCTAAGGGGTGGTTCAGACTCATCTAATCCAGCCCTAACTATAAGCTTGATCAAGCTATAGACACCTTTTGTTTGCTTGTAACAAGCTTGACAGCATTTCCCATTTCCCCTGCCTTTAATTCAGTCATTTTAATCTATTCTTTTCTACTTCCCATTTCATCTTGTCTGCACCACCCTCTCCATTACTCATTGCTGTAGGTCACCGATATGATGCAGAAAGCACTGTTTGACTTCCTGAAGCACAGGTTCGATGGGAGGTGAGCAGGGAAAGCAACGCAGTGTCTGTCATATAATGCATCATCACACTGCCTGTGTGCTCTGTATGACACGTATGGCTTCTTTCATTCCAGGATATCCATCACAAGGGTAACAGCTGACATATCATTGGCCAAGAGGTCAGTACTAAACAACCCCAGTAAGAGGGCCATCATTGAGAGATCCAACACCCGCTCCAGCCTTGGTAAAGCTACAGGAACTGTCTCACTCAATGATGTGCATGTATTATAGGTGATCTGGAGTGTAAATGTAATGCATATTCTGTCCTATTCATATTCGCTCTGCTGTACATTTTTGATTTCTTGTAGCAGAGGTCCAGAGTGAAATAGAAAGGATCTTTGAGCTGGCCAGGTCTTTACAGCTGGTGGTTTTGGATGCTGACACCATTAACCACCCAGCTCAGCTTATCAAGACTTCATTAGCACCCATTATCGTCCATGTTAAAGTGTCCTCGCCTAAGGTGAGATTGAAGGCTTAAATAATATCCAGCCTAATAAAACTGAGTTTTACGTTAGCTTAACAGGATACTAGATGTTATCATAATTTTTTTAAGACTAATATTATTTAGAAGTGATAAAAACATTACCTTGTTATACTTGGCAAGTACTAACATGCAGTGTGTCAGTGTGAAATGTCAGGAAACCCGTCCAGACAGTGAGAAAAAAGTCATAAGCTGAAAGCCTGACTGTTACGCTGAGTCAGGAGCTGTAGAAGCAGTGACATGCATGTCATTACTTGAGTTGTTTGGTTGAGTTGTTGAGTTGTTTTCTAGAAAAGTATCTCTTCTTACAAACCTGCATGTAGCAGATTCAGTATTTGTATTTCAAAGGCTGGAGATGGTGGGGGAAAAAAAGGCCCTTTAAGACTAGTTGGTGTGCAATGCCATGTTTTGAAGTTTTTGTCTTTTTCCACTGTTTATGTGCTATCCACAGGTCTTGCAGCGGCTGATCAAATCAAGAGGGAAGTCTCAAAGCAAACATTTGAATGTGCAGCTTGTTGCAGCCGAGAAACTAGCACAGTGTCCTTCTGTGAGTAATCATCATCCTTTTTTTTAATTTAGGCAAGCAACATCTTCTAAGTTGGGTTTTATGCTGTCATCACAAATGGTGAAAGATTGAAAAGAAATCCAAAATGCATCTGAAGTAGCAGCAACACTTTCCCTCTCGTGCTTTCCCACCTTAGGAGATGTTTGATATTATTTTGGATGAGAACCAGCTGGAAGATGCGTGTGAACACCTGGCAGAGTACCTGGAGGCATACTGGCGTGCCACGCACACTTCACTTACCATGCCGCTCAACCCCCTGCTGGGACGCAATCTGGGGTCGACTGCTCTCTCCCCGTATCCTGCTGCCATTCAGGTGAATTTGTCAAGTTAAAGAACAAAAAGCTGTCCTGTCCCAGATTTCTCATCACTTTGCGTATATATGTTGTTTATCTGTTAAAGTCAGTCACGCTAAACTATAACTTCAATTTATCAACCTCCTCGAAGGAGGAAAATTTGGAGTGGAGTGTGTGAATACTGTGCTCCTTATAATGCCATAGCTGAGATGCACGTTATTACCAGTAAGATTTTCCAGCAACAAGATGAAAGCCATAGTAAAACAAAGGCTCTCCTGCTGTCTTGAAAGTATAAAACTTGTAGTTCCCTTATTGATGCAGATCAGAAGCCTTGGATGCTTTCAGTTGGGAAAATTATCCATAGCAGCATTTAGTGGGCAGCAGCTAAGTGCATTATCTACCCAAATCCTCATTTAGGTAAAATATGGTGAAAAAATTTATTTTTTGGTACATACTTGCAATCTGATTTAACACTGAAATGTGCTGAGGCACCATTAAAAAAAGAAGTTTGATACTTGATAGCTCATTGCTGTCAGTTAAGAAACTGCAGAGCTTTTACAACCACATTTGATTCTTGCATAGAACAGAGTTGCATTTAATGGCTGAAAGTTCTGTGAAGAACCTCTAGTAAAAGTGCATTATGAAGAATTACACTTGTGTTTAGGACACAAACACAAGTGTAATATACACACTGAACTCTGAATACATTTGTTTTTCAATGTACTTGGCAGGTAGTTTGCTGTTGTTCCAAGAACCTGCTTCACTCTTCTGTTTAATATGATCCAAGACTGTTGGGATCAGGGCTCTGTGGGAGGGTCAGAACTCCTTGTTGTTATTGTCTCTGATGATAGTTCTTTGAGTTGGGCTGTGTGTTTGGGGTAGTTGGCATGATGCACAGTGAATTTGGGGCTGATGAGATGACTCACTGATGGCACTGAAAGATGGATTTCTTATCATAAGCCCAACCTCATTAGCAGATATGCTGCCCAAAGTTTTCAAAGAACCTCTACCAGAGCCTCTACCTTGCCTGTAGACTCTCATCTCTGCAGTACTCTTTAGCCCGTAGGCAAACTGCTTTACATTAGAGCCAAATACTTCAAACTTTGACTCATGAGTCCAGAGCATCTAGTATGGGTTTTTTTTTTTGTTTTTTTTTTTGGCACCACACATTTTGCACATAGGTGAGTCATTTGGCTTTGTTTCCACATCAGAGAAACACTTTTTGGCTCTCAGCCTTTCAATACAAAACACTTCAGACCAGACTGTAGAGGGTTATGCCAGGGTCCCACCGGTTTCTGACAGTCCTGAGCTTATGGCATTCTTGGACATCATCGGATTTTGAATGGAAGTCTGCTTAATGTGACTTTAGTTCCACCTCTCTCGGCTAAGCACTGTGTTTCTTGTATTCAACCTTGCCAGTTACTTTGTGCAAGACGAAACTCATCTGAAAACATCTGTGTGCTGACAAATGACTGATTTTTGTTTTGATTTTTTTAACAAAAGAACAGTTTTCTAAAATATCTACAATAATATATTTCATAGGGAAACAAGTGCAGAAGACTCAAAGTAACCATCAGCAACACACAAGAAAATGATGCTATCTATCTATCTATCTATCTATCTATCTATCTATCTATATATATATATATATATATATATATATATATATATATATATATATATTTTTATTTTTTTTTCCCCAAACAAATGAAAAATAAGTGCATTTCCTTAACATTTATTATGTGTAGTTATTTATTTACTCATTCACAAGTTATTGTTCATTCATTAAGTTATTGGCCATTAGAAATGCTAATACTAATGAATCAAATAATATCTTATTGGTCAATAATCAGCTGGGCTCTAATATGAACATATGAACCATGTGTAGTTATGTTTATTCTGTTCAAGTGTTGTGTCAGATGTTTAACAAAGCAAAGCACAGTATGAAATCGTTATCACTTCTCACAAACAGGCCCAAAGAAACCGGAACAGCAACCACACAACAACAGATCATTCACCTGTTGAACGTCGCAGCCTGATGCCAGCTGATGAGAACTGCCATAATGAGCGGGCGCGCAAGAATCGCAACCGTCTCTCCTCAGGCTCACCGCACAGCAGGGACCACTCTCCTCTGGTGGAGGAGGACTACCAGGACCCCTACCAGGACTCTTATAAGCCTCATCGTAACCGAGGATCTCCGGGAGGCTATAGCCAGGACTCCAGGCACCGGCTTTGAGCTGTGGCCTGCTGTTAACAAAGTGCAGGCTTCTGTGTATTTAAGCAACCACCATGAACACAAAAGCTGAGGAAGCTTTGCTGTTACGTGATAAATCTATTACATTCATGTGGACTGAAACAACTTCTTATTTTGTGTAGTACCTCATATCTACTTTGGCCTTGGCTCCTTACAAACAGGCATTTGAACCCAAAAATAAGAATCCTGCTCTTGCTTTGATGTGAACAAGGGACTGGATATGAAAGTAGCACAAGATTAGAAAGGTTATATTTAAAAGGGAAATTTGGACCTTTTTTGAATATGTTCGCAGTATGACGTGAGTGAAGTACACTAGGCTCTTCTGGACCCTTCCCGCTGTCTCAGCTGTTACTGTAGCATGCAGGTAGGACTGTAATTACAGGGACTGCCTGACTCACGCCAGACAGGATCCAGCGGTGATGATCAGCACAGAACTTGTTTGCACGTGTTCAGAAGCTGGTAGAAGGAGAGTCTAATGCATCCTTAGTATTCCTCAAGTTTGTGTGCCACTGTCCTCAATGTGTGTGATAAGTCCCGTGAAGCTTGCTCCCGAATCCTGAGTTTTACAATGTTGTTTTTAAAGTGACATGAATGGCTTCTTTATGCAGTAGCTTCCCGTGCCCTTTCTTTTTAAGCACTGTTTTTGTCATTAATCACGTGACAGAAAAATCATGCATATACCAATACATTTCAAAGCTCCACAACCTCAGGAACGAGAGGTCATTTAGACCAAGAAGTGTAGCGTTTATGTTCTCACCCCGACGGGAATTTGATTCTGAGCATTATGTTATATTGTTTAGTGAATTTATGATTTTATTATTTGTAAATAATAAAAAAAAGAAGCTGTTTCTACAGCACAGAAGTCACTAAAATGGTCATGGCAGCGTATTTCTCACATCCCATGTGTTAATCAGGTGCTGTTGTCATTCATGGGTTTAGTAAGACATGGACAGAGCTGGGATTTTGTGAGTGACTAATATTGAGGGCTTCCATATATAATACACTCAAAAATAATCAAAGAAAAGAAATCTTAATTTGTGTAAAGTTCCACTTACAGCACATTAAATTGCATTCCAGTTATGTCATTTATATGCGAGCCTTGCATACACCCTATGAGCATCTGACAGAAAATATATTAGTAAAAAGTTTTATAAAATAAAGTAATACTAAACACTTTCCTTGAGTAGCAATTTAACATGCACCTCTTCATAATTTCAATTATAGCTTTTTGGTGTATTCTCCTTGAGTTTCATTAAAGACTACTGATAAGTGGGAAGCTGTCAAGAGCACTTGGCCATGACTACGCTGCCTTTGTTAATGGTGTCTTTTACATGCTACTTTTATGGAAATGTCAAGCAGCCAAATCTCCCCCATTTTTCAATTTATATGTACGTTGCCAGCTAATATGGCATTAATATACATATCCATGTATATTGTAATTTAATATTTAGATATTGAAAAGGTCATAGACCAGAGATCTCATTGTGGTGTGATTCTGGAGAAGGAAGACTGACAAGGAGACTTCCATTCATAGTTTCATTTACACAGTAGCTTTTGTTGTTGTTTCAAAACAGTGGAGCATAAGCAACAATTTAAAAGATTTGAATACTGCCTGTGAGAGAATGATGCATTGATTAGAAGTTGTGTGCACTGTCATTTTACAACTGTAATGAAATAAACTGCCCTTATACTGTTGTATGGATACCACTGTGTTTTGTTTTTATTTATTTATATTTATTTTGCTCAAAAAATACACACACACTCACATTAAGGCTTTATTTTTATTTCATTACCTGCCATAATATTATTAATGCAACAGGGGAACTGTCAACACTTTCTCTGCTCTAAAATGATCTTTTAAAAGTGCTAATTTTTTTTCTTCCATCATAGAAGAAAGCCTTACTTGACATAATTTATTCAATAGTTCATAAATCATTTGTGTTTTATAATATAAGCCATGTTAGTTGGCTTCAATATAATATAATATAGTATAATATAATATAATATAATATAATGTTTCTTCCAATTTACTTAGCTCAATTTCTACCAGGACGACACATGCCTGACACGCATGCGCTATATTGACAGCGCAGGGCACTTCTCAACAGCCAGCTGATACCAACTAGCATCTGACAGTGGTTAGCGTTTTTGGTTTTGCTTCATGCCGTAAATTAACCTTCGTACTTACGCTCTCACTCTCTAGGTCAGGCAGAGTAGAAGTTAGTTCATGTAAGTATGGGGCTGAATTTAAATGTTTTAGCAGGTCATCGTCGTTGTAGTTAGCAAGTTGGCTAGCTAGTTGAAGTTGATAGGACTGAATATCTTCAACGCTAGCTAGCTAAGGTACAGCGAATTGTTACAAGCTGGCATCAAAGATCTTCACCGTCAGCCATGGGAATACTGTTTACAAAGCTATGGAGGCTTTTTAACCACCAAGGTAAGAATAGTGTTACGGCATTTATCGCGAAACTGTCGAAGGTGTAGGAGCTAAGAGGGCTGGGTGGTCAGAGGAGGCCCGCTTGGCTGTTCCCTCATAATTAGCCTAGGAAGCTGTTTTCTGTCCCTGACGGGACCTGTAATTACTCCATTATCCCGGTGTCTGTAAATTTACATTGCCCCCCCCCCCGCGCGCTTATCCATTGTATTTAACACTGTTGTTAATGTTTCACCTAGTGACTAGAGAAGGTGATCGGTTTTCTGCAAACACTCTGCTCTTTTTCTGAATTAACTTTGTCTTAGATTATTTATGTTCTCGGGTTCTGGAGCGCAGGTAGGGCAAACTTAGTGATCTTGAACCAGTAAACAGGTCGTTGCGAAACCGCTGTAACATGATCCCCGGCGTGCAATAGGTCCAGTATTCAGCCCGGGTGACCAGCATTGTGACTGGAGATGGCTACACAAACAGAGCACGCTGAAGTCAGCTACATCAGCAGAATGCTTCAGCCAACAAGGGCCAGTGAATGACTTTAGACTAAATCCCACTGACTTTGTACTGCCAGTGTTATCATAATCTTATGGTGTCTTCCAGGGTGACAAAAGTCCCCATCTGTAGGGGCACGGGGGGGGGGGTCACTAAATGGTTTAAGGTATATGAATATGATGTGAATTATATCATGTGGCCTTTGTAATCACCTAGTCTTCCCCAACTCTATGCATATGGGAGAATTTACACTCTTGTGTTAAGACACTATGATCATGTACACAGCAAAGTGATCCTTATAAGGAATGGTGTTTCACATCCCTGCCTAAGGGAGAGACATGTAGGAGCAATGTGCATATAAGCTGTTTTGTGGCCAAACATTACTATAATACATTTAATACGTGGTTTGGCTTCACAAGGATAACTACAGTTTACCATAATTTTTTTAGTGGGGCTTGACAAGGATCATCATCACATGCATAATGTATGTTGTCAGCTGTGAGAAAGCCGCTTTCCATTACATCTCTTTTAAGATGTTATGCAGCTTTTGTGCTTCTACACAGTAATATATACAATCTAAGCAAGAGAATCAGACAGGTTTAATTGCTGTTTGCTCAACTCTAAACTATACTCTATTTTCTTTCTACCCATCCTGTCCCTGTGGTCTGAAAAGCCTTTATTGTCATCCCTGGATGTAGCCTCAGAGCTGTGCTTCCAAATCTCAGGAAGTCGTACCATCACCCAGCTGACTGAGGCAGCCCACTGGAAGAACAGATGTACATTTACAGAGATGACAAGTGATTAGACATTACCAATTTGAATGTCTGGATAGTTTCATGTTAGTTGGCTTCAATGCAGGAGAGCAACCTTGTTCACAGTATGGAATTACTGATGGCTTCCATTTTTTTTTTTTTAAACTAGAGACTATCTCAGTCCATCTTGTACTCTGGGCAACAGGTGGGTTTCAAGTTGTACAACCAGTAGTATTGTAGTTAGTGTGGATTTTTTAAGTTGGTCTATTTTCAAATACTGTCCTTAATTAAATACTCTCCTTTTTATGCTGTGGTAGAGCAATTTAAAACAATTTTGGGTGACGGGGGAAATCTACACAACCACAGTGTGGGCCACATTTTAGGAGGAACAGTTTGCAAGTAGCTTTGTTCACACTTGTGTGACCTTGTTGTTCTACACATGACAGTTTTTTGTTTTTGTTGATGTGCATTCCAACATCTTTCAGCTGTTGTGCAGTAGACAGTTTAGTAAGCGAGGTGTTCTGTCTGCGCATGTTGTCTGTTCTGGAAATAATGTTCCTTCTGGTCTTTATGTTTTGTTTAGGACCAGTGTGGTAGAGTTGCATCGAGAAGCCTCACCTTTAGCAGATCTTTTAGCAGTAGTTTTCACTTCCTCAATTTCGAGGTTTTTGTTTCGTTAGATGAAGGCTAACCTTGTGTGGTAACACACTGATTGTGGACTTCGTATAATTTCCCTGAATTGCAAGGTGTTTTCTCAAAGTTTAGGTCAGGGACCCTTGCAAAAACTCACTGTGGTAATTGATCTAGTTACATGAAAACACTCAAACTAGCCATTCCTACTGTTCTACTGAAAACATTGCAGAGCACATAAATGATTTTAACCTTGACTAGTACTGTTCATTGTTTTGAGTTGATGAAATCTCACTATTCTACAACATAACAGATTATAGATAATGTGTTCAAAGGCAAAGCAGTATTCAGAATTTAAGAGCCAATAGGTCTCAACCAACAAGCTGAGGCTGTTTGTCAGGGTGTCCAGATTAAATGAAATGTTATGAAGTGGCTGCATTATCTCTTGATAGCAGTTCCATCTAAGTGGCATGTGCTGGGTTTTGCATGTACATTTATATACACAGAACTATAACAGGCTGTGCAAACATACAAACTGTACACATAATGCTGTAGTTATAGGTGCTATAGTTTGCTTAACTGTAGAGATCTGTAAAAGTCAGATTTATATGGCTTCACTTTGCTAGAACGTGTTATTACCTTGTAAGCTTATATCAATAGAAGACTTAATTCATGCTGAATGTGCACGCCTTTGTGTATTTGTTGTGTGACATAAGATTTTCCTGTCAACAAAACATGAAGATTATTCTGTTAAGCTCAGTTTAAGCATATGCGGGACAGAACAGCGTAAGTAGAAGGTGTGTTTATGTTTTGTTTGTCGTGCTGTAGATTTTCCTAATAACACCAACTAGTTTTTGTTCCTCCTCAGTCCTCGTCTCTTAGTCATAGAGGTGGCAACATAGTAGTGGAGTGTATGACCAAATGTCTGTATCATGGTATTTAAGATTATGGCGGTTTTATGGTATAAGTTAACAATATTATTATTATTATTACAACCCCATGGGATTTTCAGATTTTTAAGTGGCCTGGATCTTGACTTTGGGAACCACTGCAATAGAGCATAGGAAATCTATCAAATGTTTAAACTGAGCTATTTTACCATTTCATGAAAAATATTAGCTTATTTTGATGCCAGCGTCACATCTCAAAATTTGGGATGGGTTCAACAAGGCTGGAAAAGTAAGTGTTATTAAAAAGAAACAGTGGGAGGAATATTTTACAACTAATGAGGTTAACTGGCAACAGGTTAGTAACATGATATAGTATATGGTATAAAAAGAGCACCTTAGAAAGGTAAAAATGGACAGAGGTTCACCAATCTTCAAAAACCTGCATCTACAATTTGTGGAACAATTTCAGAATAATATTCCTCAGCGTTTAAATGCAAAGCCTTAAACTATCTCATTATCTATGGTACATAATATTAAAAGATTCAGAGAATCTGGAGAAATCTCTGTGTGCAAGTTGACAAGGACAAAAATCAATACTGGATGCTTGTGATCTTCGGGTCCTCAGGTGGTACTGCATTAAAAAAAAGACATGATTTTGGAAATCAGTGCATTAGCTAAGGAACACTTCCAGAAACCATTCTCAGTGCAAACAGTTCACCGTGCCATCCACACATGCAGCTCTATCACTCAAAGAAGAAGCCATATGTCAACATAATTTTTAAAAAAAAAAACACCACCAACTTCATTGAGCCAAAGATCATTTAATGCGGACTCAGGTGAAATGGAAAATTGTTCTGCAGACAGACAAATCAGCATTTAAAATTATTGTTAGAAAACATGGACACTGCATAATCTGGACTAAAGGGAAAAGGAACTTATAATCAGCACTTTTTTTTTCTTTAAAAAAGTGCATCTGTAACAGTATAGGGGTACATTAGTATCGATGGAACAGGCTGCTTGCACATCTGGAAAGGCACTGTAAATGCTGAATGATATATACAGGTTTTAAAGCAACATATGCTCCCATCCAGATGACATCTTTTTCAGGGAAGACCTTGCATATTTCAGCAATGCTATTACATTACATGCTATGCAGCTATTACAACAGCGTGGTTTCATAGTGGAATAGTCTGGGTTGGCCTGTCCAGACCTTACACCAATTGAAATTTGTGGTGAGTTATGAAACAAAACATAGGAAAGATAAAATCCAGGACTGTTGAACAGTTAGAATCCTATATCAGACAGGAATGGGACAATATTCCTCTTCCAGAAGTCCAGTAGCTGGATTCCTCAGTACCCAGATGTTTAAGAACTCTTCTTAGAAGAAGAGGGCATGCTACACTCTGGTAAACATGGCCCTGGCCCATCTTTTTTTAAGGAATGTCGCTGCCATCAAATTCAAAATGACTTCTGTTTTTTTTTCTTAGTTGGTACATTTTCTTAGTTTAAACATTTGATATGTTCTATTGTGAATAAAATATTGGTTTATGAGATTTGCAAATCATCGTATTGTTTGTGTTCACATTTTAGAGTCCCATCTCAAATATGCCGGTCAGCTGTGTAATTCTGTAAATGGGCAGGTACTGGTGTTACAGAATGCTCGTGTTTCAGCATTGTGTACCATTTGCTTACTTGAAGTGAGTAAGCTGTGAATTATTGTCTAATATTCATTTTTTTACATCATATAGTTAGAAACATGAGTAAGAATGGTGTACCTTTAATCCAGGTCCCCTTTCAAAAGGGCTCATGAGTAATTCTAGTGGCGTTATTACATGGAAAAGTGCTCTAGAAGCCTAGAGTTGGATTTTGTTTAAGACTGATATCGATATTTGAGTTTGTGTTGTTGTCAAAGCAAATGGTGCATTAGCATCTTTTGAAGGAAAATCTCTGCTTTGCCCAGCTTTTTGTTTTTTCTTAAATACTTCCACGTTTTTGAAAATCTGTCAATTTTTTTCCATCTTCCTCACCCTGCTTACTCCACTTGCCATTGTTCTGTTGTACACTCTAGGTTCTTCTTCGTTACTGTTTAGTGCAGTCGTGGCAGAGAATGTAGGTGATGTTGCCCCCAGATCTTCCTGTAGTACATTGCAGTTACAAATAAACATTTACATAGTTTTGTAATATGACATTTTGACTGACTAAAATCCTGCGTTGACCAGTTTTTGTACTCAGTGACATCGATTATGTCGAGTAATGGTTGCAGCCCATACCTCAACATTCCATAACAGGATGATGTCCTGTCTCTTCTTTACTTATTAATTTTTATTGACCATTTTTATTTTATAAATGCTGGTACCAGTATATCAACAAATACATGATGTTGCTGGTATATCAGTCAGGCTTTAGTTAGGCCATGTGCCTGCATGATATCATGCATGAAATTATGACCAGCGTACCAGATGTACCAGTACCAGTATACCACCCAGCAATATTGGAACACACTGAAATTCTGCATTTGAAAAGGACGTTTAGCTCTATTGCTGTGTCTGTAAAAATCATGTTGCACAAGATTTTTTTTTTTAAATAAATAAATACATAAATGAATTCAGAGCTTTGATCCCTTCTACTGGGCCATCTTTTAAATTTGGCTTATCATTGTGTCTGCTATAGGACATCTTGCCTTGTATTTGTCTCAGCAGCAAAATAGAAATCAATCCTAGCTGTCACATCCTGTTTGTCTTTTTCAACAAAGTTTTTTTGTGCATTAGAGAGATGCCTTTATATATGCTGCATTCACAGCTGCAGCTGGTTTCAGCCTGACTGTACAAGCTTGCTTAAAACCGCCCACTAACTCATCTGTAGCTGTGAAAGTACACTGTTCACAGCATCACAATGTCCCAGTGATGCTAAATGTGTGAAGCTACACAATTTGGTACCAAAGGACGGTGCAGAACCTTAAAAAGACTGTTGTTTGATTCCCTCAGTGCAGACATCTTTTAAGCTGATTACTTGGCATCAGTTAGTCCTTATCAATGAAACCCGCTTATTGATGTCACTGTGAATTCTTTGTCTTTATTGCCTTTCAGAGCACAAAGTGATTATTGTGGGCCTGGACAATGCTGGCAAGACCACAATTCTTTATCAGTTGTAAGTATCCAAGTCTGGCTTGTACAGTACGTTTCTTAATATGCCCTCTCAGTTTTTGTTTTTCAGTCCATATAATGCATTAAAAATGGATGTGGCTGTTTTGTGAATGTTGCTTGTGTCACCAAAACATAAAGGTTGTTTTTATATTAATAGTTCAATGAATGAGGTGGTGCACACATCCCCAACGATTGGGAGCAACGTGGAGGAGATTGTTGTTAACAACACCCATTTTTTGATGTGGGACATAGGAGGCCAGGAATCTCTTAGGTCATCGTGGAATACATACTACACAAACACAGAGGTAAGAGATTACGCTTACTCACTCCTACTCAGAAAGGACTGTAGGGATTCTACATAAAAGAAAGCTTCAGTAGACAGAAATGTATTGGCCAATGTTAACTTAATTTTAGATGGACACAGTGTATATGATGGCCAAGTAAAAAGAAATTACATTATAGAAATTGCTATCTAGATCTGAGGTAACGGCAAGCTGATTTTTTTTTTTCATTTTTAAAATTTCCTGAGTAGTAGGCATTTTCATCAAAATAAAAAAAAAATAACCTCTAGCAGTTTCCTTGGCATTGTTTGTGTCCTTACTTAAAAGAAACTCAGCAAGCTTCCCCTTATAATACTGTTATATGCGACTGTACCGACTATACCTGTGGTTTGGCAAAGCTGATATGCATTATTTTTTTACTTGTCCATTTTTTTTCCTTTTTTCTCTGACTAGTTTGTAATTGTGGTGGTCGACAGCACAGATAGAGAGAGAATCTCAGTAACCAAAGAAGAACTCTACAGAATGCTAGCACATGAAGTGAGTACATTTTAAAAAGTGACAATGCTCAGAATTTTAATGTCATTTTATTAGATATATTCATATTAATAGGTTGTTTTCCTAATTAGTGGCAACCATGTGTCCCATACAGCAGTCATTTTTATGAGGTTCTGTGTTTAATTAACAGTGTGCTTAGTTAAAAATTTCAAAAATCGCTGCAAACATACAAATTGGCAGCAATAATTTGACCAGTTAAAATAAAGGGAATTTTTCTAATTCTGTTTATTTAGGTCATGTGATCCTTGTTTTTGCTTTGGAATTTGCATAACAAACACAACAAAAGGCACAAGAAATGCAAAATGCTGATCTGGTTGGTTTCTGCTACATTATACACTGCTCAAAAAAATAAAGGGAACACTCAAATAACACATCCTAAATCTGAATGAATGAAATATTCTCATTGAATACTTTGTTCTGTACAAAGTTGAATGTGCTGACAACAAAATCACACAAAAATCATCAATGGAAATCAAATTTATTAACCAATGGAGGCCTGGATTTGGAGTCACACACAAAATTAAAGTGGAAAAACACACTACAGGCTGTTCCAACTTTGATGTAATGTCCTTAAAACAAGTCAAAATGAGGCTCAGTATTATGTGTGGCCTCCATGTGCCTGTGTGGCCTCCATGTGCCTGTATGGCCTCCCTACAACGCCTGGGCATGCTCCTGATGAGGTGGCAAATGGTCTCCTGAGAGATCTCCTCCCAGACCTGGACTAAAGCATCCGCCGCCAACTGGACAGTCTGTGGTGCAACGTGACGTTGGTGGATGGAGCGAGACATGATGTCCCAGATGTGCTCAATTGGATTCAGGTCTGGGGAACGGGCGGGCCAGTCCATAGCTTCAATGCCTTCATCTTGCAGGAACTGCTGACACACTCCAGCCACATGAGGTCTAGCATTGTCCTGCATTAGGAGGAACCCAGGGCCAACCGCACCAGCATATGGTCTCACAAGGGGTCTGAGGATCTCATCTCGGTACATAATGGCAGTCATGCTACCTCTAGCGAGCACATGGAGGGCTGTGCGGCCCTCCAAAGAAATGCCACCCCACAACATTACTGACCCACTGCCAAACCGGTCATGCTGAAGGATGTTGCAGGCAGCAGATCGCTCTCCACGGCGTCTCCAGACTCTGTCACGTCTGTCACATGTGCTCAGTGTGAACCTGCTTTCATCTTTGAAGAGCACAGGGCAACAGTGGTGAATTTGCCAATCCTGGTGTTCTCTGGCAAATGACAAGCATCCTGCACGGTGTTGGGCTGTGAGCACAACCCCCCATCTGTGGACGTCGGGCCCTCATACCATCCTCATGGAGTCGGTTTCTAACTGTTTGTGCAGACACATGCAGATTTGTGGCCTGCTGGAGGTCATTTTGCAGGGCTCCTGTTCCTCCTTGCACAAAGGCGGAGGTAGCGGTCCTGCTGCTGGGTTGTTGCCCTCCTACGGCCTCCTCCACGTCTCCTGGTGTACTGGCCGGTGTACTGGCCTGTCTCCTGGTAGCGACTCCAGCCTCTGGACACTACGCTGACAGACACAGCAAACCTTCTTGCCACAGCTCGCATTGATGTGCCATCCTGGATGAGCTGCACTACCTGAGCCACTTGTGTGGGTTGTAGAGTCCGTCTCATGCTACCACGAGTGTGAAAGTACCACCAACATTCAAAAGTGACCAAAACATCAGCCAGAAAGCATAGGTACTGAGAAGTGGTCTGTGGTCCCCACCTGCAGAACCACTCCTTTATTGAGGGTGTCTTGCTAATTGCCAATAATTTCCACCTGTTGTCTATTCCATTTGCACAACAGCATGTGAAATTGATTGTCAATCAGTGTTGCTTCCTAAGTGGACAGTTTGATTTCACAGAAGTTTGATTTACTTGGAGTTATATTGTGTTGTTTAAGTGTTCCCTTTATTTTTGAGCAGTGTATATCTACTGTATATGAAATATAAACTCAATATCTGGGTTAATGCTGTCAGCTATTTTTCCTATACTATCGAGTTGTGACAGTGTTAAAAATAAAACAAAACAAATCTGTGTTTCTTTATCTGGTCGTCTGTTGACGTCTCTTATCTGCCCTTCAGGACTTGAGAAAGGCAGGGCTGTTGATCTTTGCCAACAAGCAGGATGTGAAAGGATGCATGTCTGTGGCTGAGATCTCCCAGAGCCTCCAGCTTACCTCTGTCAAAGACCACCAGTGGCACATCCAGGCCTGTTGTGCCCTCACTGGGGAAGGGTGAGGACATATAATCTTGCTAGATGGGAAAATTTAACTTATATCTGCCTAACAGTTTAATTTCACTAAAGCTTTTTTATGCATTTGAGAGACACACAAAAAAAGAATATATAGTTCTTGCTTTCATGCAGGGAAAGTGTGGTGAAGGGTCAGATTTACTAAGCGGGGCAAATTAGTGTGAAGCTAAATTTCAAAAATATGTCAGTGGGAGGTTTTGCGGGTGATCCACTAACATTGCTCTCATTTACAAACAAAGAAGCATCCACTTCATTTGAGTAATGACTCTCTGTCTACCAAGAGCAGCACAAATTAGGCGGTCATAAACAAGCAGACCCAATGAGGAAGCAAGTAATCTACCAACCATAGTATCACAGTATAATTGCAGGTGTTATGCATGTGTTTCTCTCCAGAAACAGCAATTCAACAAGAGGCAGTGGAAGTAGAATCAATATGTGTCTGTTTAGTTTCTGATTGCTCAGGAAGTCTGTTCCATGAAATAAACCTGAAATTTATGTCTATCAGATGGCCTTTTGGATGTGTAGAAAAACATAAGACATTATTTGCCTTCAGGCCCTCACCCATCCATATCCCTATGTGTTAATGAAGTTACTGTTATGTGCATAAATGTACTCACCAGTACATGCAGAGGCTTTTGTGCTCCTGAGGGCTTTCATTGTGTTAATTATGGAATGATCTCTGTGTCGAACTTTGACTTACAAACTATAGCTGTAAAAATCACAGCTGTAAAAAGTCAATTTGTTGCCTGTAATAACAAATACATGAAGCCTCTTCTACTGGGGATGACCCCACAACTACCACAACCACGTCAGGTGCAAAATAGGAGATGCTTATTCAGGCTTAAATTTAAAACACTTTACAGTTTAAATATTTTTTTTATTCCTTTCAGTAAATTGCAACAGCAGCTTTTTAATGGCCACCCTTATACTTTTGTTGTAATACAGTGTAGAATTTTTAATCTTACTGCTTTTGTCTTTGTCGTTCTCTCCCACTCTCCACCACCATCTATTTTTTTTTTTTTTTTTTTAAACCTCCAGGTTGTGCCAGGGTCTTGAGTGGATGATGTCACGGCTACGTGTGAGATGATGACCTTGAAAATGTTCATTAGGAGTGTGCCCCTTCTCTGTTATTTCTGCCTCCTGACATGAAAATGAGGACTGGGGGGTGGGGATGGGGTCAGTTGATGGCTGGCCCTCTCCTCTGTGAAGCTGACATGGACAGACCTCTGCCAGGACTTTATATACTTATGTAATAATTTATTTTACAAAAGGCATCTCAACTCAGAACAAAAAAAAAATTACCTTTTCACAAGGACGTTGAAACAACAAAGAGACTCATTTAATTATTTAAATTGAAATTTCTGCACGGTTTTCCTTTGAGCAAAACACAGAGGTCAGCAACGTGTCTGCCTTGGAACTGTACATGGACTTATTCTTGAGCTGCGTGTGAGTCTAGCCCATGGTGGCCTTGCAGTATTGCCGGACTGGCTGTGGTGGTTTTTAATTGCCTCCCCGTGTGTACAGTCCAGTATTCTCTTTAAACTTGGTGCCTGCAGCAGAATGTTCAAGCGATGATGGTTGATGGTGACTGAAACATGCAGAAGGGAGGGTAGAATGCCCTCTTCATTCAGTCCCTGTTAATAACAACTGAAATAAAGTGTTTTTATCTGTTTCAGGTGAATTGCATTGTGTCATGAATGAGTATTTCTTTCTGGTGACTCCTCTTCAGACTGAACCTTCCTAGTGAGAGCTGTGAACCATATTGAATTGGTGAATGTGACCTGAAGTTTTCTTTTTTAGTCCTTTAGGGGGCAGAGCGTGTCACATGAGCCTGTGGGTCCCTAAAGCTTTTCATGGATGATGACGAGCAGCTACAGAAGTAGAATAGAGAGAGCCAAAGTGTAGGAAAGCAGAGGGATTCAGGAAGAGAAGAAGGGAGAGGTTGAAAAATGTAAGCAGCACATAGTGAGTGATTAAGAGGGAAAGACACAGTTGTAAGGACTGCATAGCAGGACTGTCTAAAAAATAAAAACTAACACAAACCAAAGTCAGACTATGTTTTAGGGTTGTCGTTCCACTTACATTTGATTCTTTTGTTAAAATGGCACTGACCTCCTCAGCTGACTCCCAAATCTCTTGTCATGGTTTATTTATATATATATATATATATATAACACGAATATGTAAAACACTGAGGTTACATTGAGGTGGTTTAAAGCATTAATCAATCATTATTTTAAAATGGAATCAAATATTTTCTCTTTAAGCTGAATGGCCATATATTTTTAGATTCACCCCACTGTGCAGTTCTTCAAAGCTTTTTTGCCTATTCTGTTCTCCAAACCAAACAGTGTTCAGATGCTCTTTGATTTCCACACTATATTTTCCAAAGAGCCCATGCCATATTTTCTGTATGGTAAGTCTTGACTAATTTAATTGCAGTGCATTTAAGTGCAAAAGGAGCTGCACAATGGAACATATTTACAAACGTGGCAATGTGTAAGAATGAACACCAACACTTTATGTTCACTAGACTTGTGATATACTTAGGGGTTAAAGTAGGAGTTGGCAGGTTTGGGGAACCCTTAGATCAGGCTTAGCTGTACAGCATGTCGAATAACTTCTAACAATAATGTGTATTCCTAGCTCTAATAGGTTTGTTTTCTTTGTTAACATGCTGTGATCTGTTGCTGTTGACTCTAAACTGCTACTTCAGATTTAGGCAGCTGAATTCAGCAATATTTTGGACACACCATGTGTGTCCAAACTTTTGACTGGTACTGTATAACCATATGTGATTTGTGCTGTCATGGCTACATTGTTCGCCCTGGGCAGTATAAAAGGTAGACTAGTGACACTAAATAGCGTCAATTGACAATTTCAATTGAAAGAAAGAATTTGAATATACACTTCTCAAAAAAATAAAGGGAACGCTCAAATAACACATCCTAGATCTGAATGAATGAAATATTCTCATTGAATACTTTGTTCTGTACAAAGTTGAATGTGCTGACAACAAAATCACACAAAAATCATCAATGGAAATCAAATTTATTAACCAATGGAGGCCTGGATTTGGAGTCACACACAAAATTAAAGTGGAAAAACACACTACAGGCTGATCCAACTTTGATGTAATGTCCTTAAAACAAGTCAAAATGAGGTTCAGTATTATGTGTGGCCTCTATGTGCCTGTATGGCCTCCCTACAAT